>WNGS01052365.1:3619484-3630622 GCA_020271785.1 Procambarus virginalis
ATGTGTGTGGTGTGGTGTGTGTGTGTGTGTGTGTGTGTGTGTGTGTGTGTGTGTGTGTGTGTGTGTGTGTGTGTGTGTGTGTGTGTTTGTGTGTGTGCTGTCTGGCTGTCTGTGTGTCTGTGTGTCTGTGTGTCTGTGTGTCTGTGTGTCTGTGTGGTCTGTCTGTCTGTCTGTACTGTCTGTCTGTCTGTCTGTCTGGCCTGTACTCTCCTCTCTCTCTCTCTCTCTCTCATCTCTCTCTCTCCTCTCCTCCTCTCTCTCCTCTCTCTCTCTCTCTCCTCCTCTCTTTCTCTCTCTCTCTCTCTCTCTCTCTCTCTCTCTCTCTCCTCTCACATTCTCTTTACATCTTTCTACCACTCCACAACCCTTCGCCCTCTCTCTCAGCACGAACACGGGATCAATGCGGAATCTTGCAGAGACGGCTAGGCTCTGTCCTGCCTGGGAGAGAGAGATAGAGAGGATAGAGAGAAAGAGAGAGAGAGAGAGAGAGAGAGAGAGGAGAGATGGAGAGGGCGAGAGAGTGAGAGAGAAGAGAGAGAGAGAGGATGAGGTGGGGGGATGAAACGTGTTCCATGGTCAAGCGGTTTGTAACGACTGCAATTCTGAGCTTAAGTCCTGGGTTTAAATCCCGGCTGGAGAATAGTGAAATTGGCAGCGTTTCTTTTCTACTCTCATGCCTCTGTTCTCCTAGAAGTAAACTATGTCCTTGGAGTTATAAAGTTGACCTAGCCATTTGATATAATTAAAACACACATACATACAGACTTGATTGACAGTTGAGTTGATCAGTTGAGAGGAGGGACCAAAAGAGCCAGAGCTCAAACCCCCCTAACAGCCAAAACTAGTTGATTGTAACTAGGTGAGTATCACCACCACCACTACAACACCAACCACCACCATTCATCTAAACCTCCACCACAACCACTATCTCCACCGCCACCACAAACACTATCCCCATCACAACCAGCACTGCAACCCTAACCATCTCCTTCACCACCCCTACCAGCCTACCATCACAATCACCATCACCATCATAACTCTGGGAAAAGGCAGGCGTAGTCACATTATAAAATAGGGGGACAGACAGAAGGAGCTAAATTATGACCAGAATCATTGACAAGTATTCCACGTTAAGTGCTGGAGAAAGTAATCAGGTCAAGAATGACGCAGCATCGGGAGAGACCAACTATGTAACTAAAGACAAGCATGGATTTAGAAAGGGGAAAGTCATGTCTAATAAACTTGACTGAGTTTATTAACAGGATTAATAAAATGAGACATGAAAAAGTTGGCTGGACATACTGAACTTTCCAAGATTGGCAAAGAGCATTTAAACACTGTTCTTCATGAAAGGCTGGTCTACAAGCTGGAGAAGTAGGCCACGGTTACTAGGGAAAAAGACTGTACAGGGTAACAGTCTCTCTCTGAGCGTCACTCAGAGAAGATTTCAAGTTGAAGGAATGTAACATGTAAGATCCCGAAGGCTCGATCCTGGAACTACAACTCTTCCTCCTTAATGTGAACAACCTACCCAAGGGAGTGAACTCCTACGTGTCAATGTTTACATACGACGCAAAGCTGATGAAGAATGTTGCCTAAAGATGAAGATTGTACGAAGTTACAGGAAGACCTCGACTAACTCCAAGAGAGGGCAAACAAGTGGTTGCTATCATTCAGTCCCAACAATGTAATGTAACGAAGATGGCAAAGGGAGAAAGGAGATCAGAAGGCAGCTACACCATAGGGAAAGGCAAGTACAAGACTGTGAAAGAGAGAGTAAGATTTGGTAATGGATATAATTCCAACAACAAACCGGAGTTACACATAAACAAGATTACATCGGCAGCATATGGGATGGTGGTAAACATAAGTTTTTTTTTAGAAACCTAAATCAGGACTCCTTCAAGGCAATCTACACAGCATTTGTTAGACTAATACTGGAATTTGCAGCAAAGGCATTGAGACCGTGCGCTGTGAAGCATAAAACACTGAAAAAGTACAGCGGTTGGCCACAAGATTGGTACCAGAGCTCCGAGGGTTAAGGTATGAGGATAGGATAATGAAACTAAATTTCTCAACCAAGAAAATAGAAGAAACACCTAATGCGCAAAAATCTGAAAATGAAGAACCGACGACGTTTCGGTCTGTCCTAGACCATTATCAACTTTTCTGCCATGTTATTGTGACAACGTTAGCATATAATAAACAGATAGGCAATGATCACGACATACAGGGGGAATAGACAAAGTGGAAAGAGACAACCTTTCCAATTTGAGAGAAAGTAGGACTAGTAGACACAGGTGGAAACTGAAAACACATGAGCCGAAGGAATGTCAGGAAACAGGCGTTCCCTATACGGAGTAATCAATAAGTGGAATGTACTGAAGGATGTCGTGGAAGCCATCCACATCTTTAAGGCTAGAATCGACAAAGAATTTGAACGTCAGAATAGTTAAAACATAACGTCTCAGGTACAACACGTCTAGTACACGGGGAATAATGAGTTAAAACTCACCTACCAGTAATCATTAATAGGGAGGGACTGATAGGTAAGGCCCACGACCATATTCACAACCACCACCACCATCACTACACCCACCATCACCACCACCATCATCACCATTAGTCATCGTCTGAGCTCACCAGCTCCGCAAACCTTCGGGCTTCAGGGGAAGGATTTAGATTTCCATCTTTATCACCTAAATTCCTATTCATAAAATAGTTTCTTTAAGATGTAACACAGAAAAGTTTTATTATGTAAATGAGTTCTGCATTACGCTTCTCCATTTAGTTTCTTAATTATGAATACAATAACTATAATCATTTAATAACATTATATTATACACTTAAAACTAAATTGTATTCTCCTTTATAAATTATTGAATATATTGGTCTGGAGATAGATTTTTGTAAATCGCAAAAGAACCATATCAGACAGGGGGGTAATTTCAAGACAACGATGCTCATTTATTTGTTTTGTTGACGTCACAAGACATTCTGATGTTCGTTGGGGGTCGTGGAAAAGGCGTTATGAGATTCTGCGGCGATCCTAATTTATTTACGCGGGTGACATGTCCCTGTCCTGCAAATATTTGATTTGCTCATGGAATTAATGGAAACCATTAACCGTCGGAGCTTCTGACGTCATCTTGATCCGACGATTGTCTTGCTTATACACGATGAATGTTGTTCAGGTTCGTTGCTGGAAAGTAGTTTTTGGTCGATATTTTAGTCCATGGCTTCTTATCCACAGGCATGGAAGTCTAGTAACCTTCTCTTGAAGTACTGATATTCTTGCTTGTGTGGTTTCACCTCCTGTTCCTGGTGCATAATTTTAATTCGTGGCAAAAAGTTTAGTTCTAACTACGATTTTTTTCCGTGTCTGCAGTTCCAATTTCAGTTGAGTCCTTTTACCTCATCGAGGCAAGTTCAGTGAGAGGGTGTGTAATCGTACGTCCATAACTGAATAGACTGCTTCCTAGTTCGTATCTATGCTGTCTGTAGCTCCAGATTACATTTCCATGGTCCTCGTTTCACCCTCGATCATTATGCTTCAATGCTTCTAAATCCCTTGCTATCTGCATATCCTCCCTACCCACATTTCTTTGATATCCGCACAATTCGAATATCATGTTACTACGCGCAAACATTTTCTATCTACTATATTATCCCATATTTGCATATTTGCTATTCAATTACTCTCTGCTAATCGCATATCTTTGCTAACCGCAAATCCTCATTAACCCGCTTTCCTTCGCTATTTGTATATCCTCCCTTTATCCATAAGCTGGTGAGTATGATATCAGTCAACACTATACTCAGGGAACTCGTTCTAGAAGCCGAACTGTGTTTAGTTAATCTAGGAAGGGTGACGTTAGGTCGGGTTAGGTTAGGTTATGTTAGTTTTGATCTAGTTAATTTAGGTTAAACGGCTAGGTTAATTTAGGTCAGTAATGTTGACTAAAAGACTGGATAAGTTAGGGCAGATATGTTGACGATAAGTTTGGTTAGGGTAGATTATGTTAGGGAATGTATGTTGATATAATGTTGGGTTATTATTGCCAGAAATTCTGCCAATAACTTTGGTTAAGTTAGGCTTGTTTAGGAATATTTTTCTGTGCTATGTTCCGGACTTCAGAAAGATATTGTGGTGAATAATTAAATCGTCTTCCATTCAACTTCCCTCCGGAGGTTGTGAGACATAAATTTCAACTCCAGATAAAATCGATTAGATGAGGCAAAATAATATTTGCATCTATTTGATCAGTCAAGATTAGGTTAGTTTTTTGGTGTTGGACTTAAGAACTATCAGTCACGGGAGGGTTATTATAGCCACCACTAAGTAGTATACAGCAAACATTATAATCAGTATTTCAATTAGGCAGATATAATTGTTTTAGTTTCCCTTCATTATATCTTTGGTGCTCACTTTGAGTGACAACTGGTCTTATAATTATATGACCCTATTTGAGATATTGAGTACATTATTTATTATTTGTTATTATTTAGTACATGTATTTCATATAATCTGTATAATTAGTAATTTATAATTTGTTGTAGTTTTTTTTTTAGATTGTATATGTGTTTTTAATCTTTTCGGTCATAATCATAATTTTGAACTAGTCTTTGTTGTTGACGTTGCATATTATCAAATCTTGCCTTATTTGAGTGATATACGTAAGTAGAATTTTGTGTTTGTTCTGTTATTGTAAAGTGTAAATTTTAATATTTTATCTTGAAGCTTGTTCAGTATAAGTGCCTTGGTTTGCTGGTTAGCTTTTAATTTTATATTTCTGTAATTTAGTTTTCATGATAAATACGAGTGGTATTCGAAACGTCATGAATTTTAATTAAAAGTAAAGCAGATTTAATTATATATATATGTATATATATATATATATATATATATATATATATATATATATATATATATATATATATATATATATATATGATTTAAACAGCTTTCATCTTTCATTTTATACCCGCGTTTTGGGTGAGGTGATATGTTACAACAGTTTTTAATGAGGTGAACAAAACTTTCAACAAAGGACAGAACACGAAAACAATGGATATTAACTGGATATTAACTGGGTAAATTGAAGGTATGAATGGAAGTAACTGCGGAAGGGCCTATTGGCCCATATTTCTTGATGCTTCTATATTGGAGCGGGGTCTTGAAGTGGGTAGAATATAGTTGTGCATTAATTGACTGTTGATTGCTGGTGTTGACTTCTTGATGTGTAGTGCCTCGCAGATGTCAAGCCGCCTGCTATCGCTGTACCTATCGATGATTTCTGTGTTATTTGTTAAGATTTCTCTGGTGATGGTTTGGTTGTGGGAAGAGAGTATATGTTCCTTAATGGAGCCCTGTTGCTTATGCATCGTTAAACGCCTGGAAAGAGATGTTGTTGTCTTGCCTATATACTGAGTTTTTTGGGGCTTACAGTCCCCAAGTGGACATTTAAAGGCATAGACGACGTTTGTCTCTTTTAGGGCGTTCTGCTCCGTGTCTGGAGAGTTTTTCATTAGTAGGCTGGCTGTTTTTTGGTTTTATAGTAAATCGTTAGTTGTATCTTCTGATTTTTGTCTGTAGGGATAACATTCCTATTAACATATATATATATATATATATATATATATATATATATATATATATATATATATATATATATATATATAATCTCAAACCATCTTTAAGATAGGAAACCCGATGTTGAATATAATGTAAGGTTCATTACTCTAAAACCATGTATATTAAATATAAGTTAGATTAGGATATATTTATGACAAGACAGATTAATTACGTTAGTTATATACTAATCTAGTTTAGATATATGCATTTACACGCTACACTTCCTACACCAGAACATGGCTAGTTGAAATTCAACTCTGCTACGTAGAGGCTAGTCCACTCTCAACTAGACTAAGATATAATTGGTTTATGTTAGGCCAGGATAGTCTAGGATCGGGTGGGCAAGGTTACACAAATGTAGGTTAGGACAGGCATGAGTACGTAATTAAGACTGCCTAGAAGGAAGTAAACACAATGGGTATTGAGGTCCGTCACACCGCTGTTTTCAGCTAAGCCGTTGTTATCGTGGACGATGGCTGCCGGCTGGTCTCCTGCCAGGCATGAAGAAACAGGATTAGGTACATTATTTTCTCCTAGAGTGCATGACAAGCAAATCAAATGATGAAACAAACTCACCGCAAATGTAACTTGCGTAGCTTGAAGACTGTACTGCTGGTCATTCTTCACTCTCCTATAGATGTATATTGAACTGCGTAAGTAGCTTATCTTAGCTAGATGGATTTTGAGGTTCAGTTCCTGAGTCATTTATGTGCTTCTGGATGAGTATAGGGTCCACTACCACCCACAGGATGGGTATAGGGACCACTACCACCCACAGGATGGGTATAGGTGTCCACTACCACCCACAAGATAGGTATATGGTACACTACCACCCACAGGATGGGTATTGGGTCCACTACCACCCACAGGATAGGTATAGGGGTCCACTACCATCCACAGGATGGGTATTGGGTCCACCACCACCCACAGGAGGGGGATAGGGTCTACTACCACCCAGTGGATTAGTATGGGATCCACTACTGGCCACTGGATACGTATATGGTGAACTACTGCCCACTGGATGGACACGGGGTGCATAATAAATGAACTAAACTAACCTAAACGAATAAAGAAAACTATTTCACTGCAGATACTTTTCTCTGATAAAAACTTAGGGAAAATAAGATAGGTGGATAATTTTTACTGAAAAAATAAAGAAAAATAGGTGAGTTTAGATACTCTGTTTTAAAGCAGTAAAGCAAACAGTCAGCATAGGTACTTCCTCAGTAAAAGTTACTGTGATCATTGTAGTTACTACGCTTCAAGATGTTTTATGAAAACAAAGTAAACATTTCCTCTGGGAAGTGACATCTAGGAGAGAACATCTAGGAGTGAACAATCTAGGAGAGAACATCTAGGAGTGAACATCTAGGAGAGAACATCTAGGAGAGAACATCTAGGAGTGAACATCTAGGAGTGAACATCTAGGAGAGAACATCTAGGAGAGAACATCTAGGAGTGAACATCTAGGAGTGAACATCTAGGAGTGAACATCTAGGAGAGAACATCTAGGAGTGAACATCTAGGAGAGAACATCTAGGAGAGAACATCTAGGAGTGAACATCTAGGAGTGAACATCTAGGAGAGAACATCTAGGAGAGAACATCTAGGAGTGAACATCTAGGAGAGAACATCTAGGAGAGAACATCTAGGAGTGACATCTAGGAGAGAACATCTAGGAGTGAACATCTAGGAGTGAACATCTAGGAGATAACATCTAGGAGAGAACATCTAGGAGTGAACATCTAGGAGAGAACATCTAGGAGAGAACATCTAGGAGTGAACATCTAGGAGAGAACATCTAGGAGTGAACATCTAGGAGAGAACATCTAGGAGAGAACATCTAGGAGTGAACATCTAGAGTGAACATCTAGGAGAGAACATCTAGGAGAGAACATCTAGGAGTGAACATCTAGGAGAGAACATCTAGGAGTGAACATCTAGGAGGGAACATCTAGGAGAGAAAATCTAGGAGAGAACATCTAGGAGAGAACATCTAGGAGTGAACATCTAGGAGAGAACATCTAGGAGAGAACATCTAGGAGAGAACATCTAGGAGTGAACATCTAGGAGTGAACATCTAGGAGAGAACATCTAGGAGTGAACATCGAGGAGAGAACATCTAGGAGTGAACATCTAGGAGTGACATCTAGGAGAGAACATCTAACACAAAGTATCTAGTAGAGAACACGTTCACACGTACTTTCTTCCCCCCCTCCCCCTCTCGTTAAAAGGAAGCATCATCAAGACTGTTTGATGGAAGACGACACATTCGGTGGAGAGTCGTTGTTTACAAAACACAAGAGCCACGATGGGGAGGCCACGTGCTCAAGGGTTACGCTAGTACCATCAACATATAAGAAAGTTAAAAGGAGTAGACGTTTTCCGATGCAGGGGGGAAGAACTCTTTTTATTTACCGAGCATTAATCCCCTGAACGCTAACCTTCAAATTCCTTTCATATTACATGAGGAGGAAGGAGGGAACTATCAGGGGAAAGCGCCAAGCCATTGCGCCTGTATAGTGGGGGGGCACGGGAGATCAGGATAAGGATTTGGGATGGACGGGGGGAAGGAATCCAATGTGACGGTCGGGATTGAACGCGGACCTAACGAAGGCGAGACTCGTCATCTTCTACCGTCCAGTCCAAGTAGAAGAGGATGATGAGGCCCAAAGTAGAAAGGGTTGTCTTGATTAAAGCATAGTAGAGTGGGGCCCAAGAGACTCGTAACGTTATATATTACATGTAGTAAGCTGAAGGCATTACGAGATTCATCATGATCCTCATTCATAATAGTTAAGGGAATTAAGCCGTTCATTTAAATATGTTCAGCTTTGCAGGCGATGAGTCACAATAACGTGGCTGAGAATGTTGAACCAGACCACACACTAGAAGGTGAAGGGACGACGACGTCTCGGTCCGTCCTAGGAACATTCTCAAGTCGATGTGAAATGGTCCATGGAACGGTACCGGAACGTCGTCGTCCCTTCACCTTCTAGTGTGTGGTCTGGTCAATAGTTCAGTTTTTTTTATATGTTAACCTATAAATCGTCAGAATAATAAATGGTTCCCTTTTCTTTTCAATCACCAATCAAGAAGTATGAATTATTGTTGGATTGAGTTTGGTCTTGAAGTGTTGAGTAGTTAGTGATCCGGACCGCCTGGCATACTTTAGTGTGGTTAATTAAGATGGAGGCGCGTACACGCGCCAGTTGGCAAAGGAGCATGTAGTGAGGCTCTGGTCTGAATCAGAACGATGGTGGGAAGTTAGTTACCTACCTTACCTTGCGGATTTTGGGGGCTCAGCGTCCCAGCGGAAGCTTCTGAGGAACTGTTTGTCGCCACACGCTGAGATAAGGTGCATAATGTCCTTATGAAATCACTAATTTAAAGGTAGAGGCTTGGGAACTCTCATAGATGGCTTCAGACGACTGAAGATGACTTAACAAGGGTTCGGGGTGGGTATAGCAGTTACTTCACGATATAATAGATATATATTTATTCTCAGATTCATTCATATAGTCTAACCTTCGCCTGTAAAAATCCAGTGACACCTGTTATGAAAATTGTGGGTTGCTTGCTATGGGGGAACTGGTAATATTAAGGGGTAGGGTAAGTGAATACAGAGGTATCAAATATGGAGAACTAAAAGGCCGGCCCCCAAAATAAATATCCACAGTAATAATACTTGCTACTACACCCTGTACGTCTAGAGATAGATTATTGTACTCCCACAAGGAAAAAGGGATACTCTGTTCAACTTACTTATTATTAACCCTTAACAACACCCCCATACACAATCACACCAATAACAATATAATACTAACTTTACACACAATCTTACGTTAAAAGCCTTGGTCCACTAGCAAGGATACAAGGTTTTACACTGAAACAAGCTAGGGTAAAGCTCTACTATAAAACACTTGAAGTTAGAGTCAGTTAGGGTAGGGGGACCACGTGGTTTCCACTGAGACCCCTTTGGAATAACTAGTACAATAACACTTAAAACACTTACTACACCCCAGGTATACTACTCTACACATAGAACAAGGGTATGCCAGAATATAACCATAAAAAAATAGAAAGATGACTTAACAACGCAGACACAAAATAAATAAATAAAGGAAGGAGAGGCACTCCTTCCACCACAGCCAGCCAGCAGAGAAGGGCGAGCGAGTCTCTCTACTTCCCTCTCCGAAAGCTATGCTGCCGCAGCTTTCAACTAATCATACGCGGTGCCCGATACTAAGTTTACTCAGGTTACTTTACAATTGATTGACAGATTAGTAAACATAGTTGGTGCCTATTTATTATTTAATAATCAACCCCAAGCTCAATCTTTAAATACTCTTTGAGAAACAAGATATAGTCTTACGACTGGCAGGGAAGATACGACATATGCAGCTCGCGAAGCGTGTTACTATATGGTAGCTCAATAAGCTCAAATTTTGACCTCTGGTTTCCATCTAAAGAACCCAGAGTCGTAACAGACCCAATATTGGTGGGCCTTGAAGTGGGTAGAATATAGTTGTGTGTTAATTGGATATTGATTGCTGGTTTTAACTTTTGATGTGGAGTGCTTCGGCAGATGTCGAGCCTCCTCTATCGTTGTATCTATCGATGATTCTGTGTTTGTTTGTTAAGATTTATCTGGTGTTATTCTAGTTGTGAGAAGAAATTATATGTTCCTTGATTGAGCCCTTTGTTTATGCATTGTTAATCACCTGGAAAGAGACGTTGTTGTCTGCCTATATACTGAGTTCTTTGGGGCTTACAGTCCCCAAGTGGACATTTAAGGCATAGATGACGTTGGTTTCCTGTGGGCGTTTTGTTTGGTGTCTGTGGAGAGTTCTTCATGAGTAGGTTGTGCCGTTTTCCTGGTTTACAAGAGGAAGTGGTGATGCTATGGGCCATTAGGCCTTCTGCAGTTACTTCCATTCTTATGTTTTTGATACACATTGGTTCGTGTTCTGGCTTGTTAAATGTCAATCACCTCACCCAAGTGCGAGTATAAGTATGTATGTATGGATGTTTTTACAGGTTACAGTTGTGTGTGTAAACTAAAGTCTTTGAAAATGTAATAAGTTATTACGAAATGCGTTCAAGCGTCGCGTCAGACTAGAAATAAAATGAATTTGGAGAATTGATTTTTCAATTACCATTAATAGTGAAAAGAAACATAAGAAATTGAGAAAATTCGTGTTAGAATTATTAATCTTACTTTGTCGGTCATATTTAATATATATGTCTACAGGAAAAACTGCTACTCAAAATATACTAACATATATATATATATATATATATATATATATATATATATATATATATATATATATATATATATATATATATATATATATATATATACCAGGCGATAGGTAATCAGAACTCAGGTGACGGTAGTTGCCAAGATATTTTGGGAAGTGATGTCAATGTTGGCATATACTGGCGTTCCGGTCTTGCTCTCACTATCGTGGTGGGTAGAAGGAATAGTTCCTGTTAA
>WNGS01052365.1:3633471-3658674 GCA_020271785.1 Procambarus virginalis
AATAAGGGAGGAGTGTCGGTGGAGAATTTATTATAACTTAGAGGAGGCGATAGGAGGAGATGAGGAAGGGAGGGAAGCAATGAATGAAACAGGAGAGAGGGAGGGAGTGATGCATTCATGGAGAAGGAGGGAACACGAGAGCAAATGTGTAGAGTGAACAAAGATGGAAGAGAGAGAGAGAGAGAGAGAGAGATAGAGAGAGAGAGAGAGAGTAGAGAGAGAGAGAGAGAGAGAAGAGAGAGAGAGAGAGAATGTCAGAAGTCAAATAAGGAGGCAGAACAAGGAAAAATTTGAAAGACACAAAGGCAAAGAAAAGAAGAAACAAGAGATCAAGACTTGGCGTCGTCACTATGTACTCAGCAAACAGTGTGAAACGTTGGGCATATGCTTCCCCTTTTCCCTCGAGGGACACAAAGACAATTCTCATTATCCGAGGGGAAAATTCTCCCAGATCTTGATGTGTAAGCTATATTTGCTCGCCTGTTTGTCATTGTGTCTGCCTATTTGGTTGGCTTTTCTCTTTGCCAAGGATGATTCTGCTTTATCTTTAGCTTTATATAAATATAAACTCTTAATGACACCCCTCTGAAGGATTCGGACCTAAGCGGTTGAGGTCATCTCACTAGCTGACCAGTACTGTAACCACTTCACCAGAGATTGTCTAAAATGTGGTCGGAAAGTCGTACACACATATAAACGGGGCGTGGGTTTGTGTGTCACGACAAATAACACTCGTGGCACATTTTGGGCACAGTTATTTCTTCAGTCCATGAACAGCGTAGGATTGCACAATGGTGTGTGTGTGTGTGTGTGTGTGTGTGTGTGTGTGTGTGTGTGTGTGTGTGTGTGTGTGTGTGTGTGATGTGTGCAAAACTTGAATGGTCTCCACATGAATAACTATGCCTAGAATGCGTCTCGAGTGTTGAAAGGTGTTTATGTGTGTGTGTGTCACGACTTTCTGACAAATTTAGGCAATCGCTGGTTTAGTGGTTACGGTACTGGTCAGCCAGTGGGATGACCCTAGTCGCCGAGGTTCGAGCCTTTTGCTGGGTTATTCGAGTTTACTGTTATCAAATTGGCCAGGTGACCATTCGAGAGTTGCATACGTTTCATATCCGGAGCGATCCTAGAGTGTTTAAAGAGATGATGAAACAAACAGAGGAATACCAAAATTTAGCAACGGACTTATAGAACGATAAACAGCTAAAACGAGACATATAAACAAATATAGGCAGATAACAGATAGAAAAGCCGGCAGAAACACATACATAGAAAAGTCTGATGCAACTTACCTGCAATAACATGTACAGTGACCTCCTTACTGCTGGAGCTGGCAGGGCACACCTGTACACACCTGAGTGACGCTGCTTCACCACCTGAACCAGCAATTGCGAAGTGCTGACCACACCCACCTCGTCCCCTCGCCCACCTTCCGTTGATACAACTACTTCGTCACGACCCTTGCCGTAGGGCACGAGCTGAGGAACAGAAAACATTAAAGCAGAAGTGCATTGAATGTTATATTGAGGATTATAAGAGAGAGAGAGAGAGATAGATGAGAGAGAGAGAGAGAGAGAGAGAGAGAGAGAGAGAGAGTAGAGAGATAAGACACACCTTGTCATCATGGTACCAGAATATGAAGGCAGGGTTCAGACTGTACCTCACGCTGCAGGTGAGAGACAGTCGACTTCCCGTGTTTATGTAAACATCAGCTGGCCCTTCGATCACTGTCTCGGGTTCTGCAAAAGCACAAGAGGAAAGTAAACGTTCTCTGTTTCCCCATTGAAACATGATAGTACCTTTTGAAAATATAATGGAACATTTACCTCACCATGCAGTGGCAAAATTTGTTTATTCCCCAAGTGACTATAAACACAGAACTAACTCCTCGAGATATTTACTAAAAATATTTGTAAACATTGCCAAGTCACCAAGAAAAGGTAATCGTACTTAGACTTTAACAGCCACGTGCCAGAATTCATTCCCAAATATTTAAGCTGTAAGTGAAACCTTAAACGAAAGCAAGCATTCCCTGATTTACATTATACATGTAGTGTATATCTACTTGAACACCACTTAAAGTGGAAGATTTTTACTCGTCAGCTGCAGCTGGGAGTAAGATTCACGTAACCTTGAGCGTGAGCATCCTCCATGTCTCCTTGTCAATAGACAGACTCGCGTGTGGGAGAGAGGTAACAGAGTACGTGACAACACTTACCTGTTTGTTAACAAAACTTATCAGATGATGGAAAGATAAAATATTTAGTATTTAAACTCCTTTGAAGTCCGGAACGCTTACCAACTACTGTCAAGTGGACAAAATGGCTGTGAGGAGGCGTGGTGGAGATCTGCACGCGTACTGGCCAGCATCCCTCTCCTGAGGTAGTGGACGAGAAGCAGCCATCCTCAGACCCTTCTACGTGGCGGGCTGAGAACCTCGCGTCCGAGGTGTAGGTGAAACCCGCCTACTGTAAGAAGGTGAATTCCGGTGCCGAATCCAGACACCTAGGGGCAACACAAGGCCGGTGAATCTTACATATTCCTACGTGGATACAATTTGACGAAACCGCTAGCAGGGGTCAGCTGGAGATACATCAACGACGCCTGCTAGCAGGGAGCAAGAGGGGAATACTTCAACGACACCTGCTGACAGGAAGCAACAGATTACCATCCAGGCAGAGGGGGGGACAAACAGGAAGACATATAAGTTTCAATTTTTTCCATTTTTGGTAACAAAATGGCAGTTAGAGTTATCGAGTTTCACACTTTGGTCAACGATTGATCTTACCCACGATGGAACCTACAACGGTCCCCTCACTCACGGGTGCCTATTTAAAGTAGGTGAACAAGGCTCAAACGAGGGAAAGTTTTCCCAAACGTCTTCCACCACCCACCCACCCTCCCCCTCCCCCTTCCCAACCGGAATCGAACCAATGGGCGTGAACCGCTACTGCGCACAGCCCATCAAAAACACGCTAAAAACTAACAACAATGAGAAAGTGTATTTTTTAAAGGGAAAAGAAAACCGTGAAATAAAATGGAACAGGAAATTAGAATAATAGTGAATATGACGATTTTAAAGAGAACGTGAATAAGCGAGAGGGTTGGGACATATTAAAAAGAAAGGATGACAAATAAAGAAGGTCTACCGCTCGCAGACTTGTCCACATGTAGAAAACGAAATATATCAAGAAAAAAAAAAAAAAAAAAACTCAGGAAACTAAAACGGAATAATATTGGTACTTGCACACGATCAATACTTTCACATTTCCCTATTTTAGTCGTTTTTGCTATGTAACAGTATGGATAAGAGCGGTTTGACAAAAATTATACGGGTTGGAATGTAAACCTACGTTGGCAATCCCACAGTATTAACAACCCCCAACATCAATAACTCACATACATATTACAGCACAGAATCAGGAACAGATTCAGAGCAAAAAAACTAAATCCTCGCTTCAACAATAGTACAAACCACAGACCACTAACAAGTACAAAAGCAAATTAAAATAATTTATAGCAGCAATTACAGTTCAGCAACAAATTAATTAAACCCGCTTTCACGAGCATTCTTCAACCAAAATTCTAGATCAGGTAGCTACACTGTCTACAATTACTGACCTACAGCAAATTACTGCAGCATTTTTACATAAAAATATAGCAAAAAGGTATGTAGTTATGTTATATAACTACATTTATATAAAACTAAATCCTACTACAACTACGAGCGAGATAAAAACCTTCTGCGCCAATACCAACGCTTTTGAACAGTAATTCCTCTGTAAAATAAAAACTACAACAGCGTTATATGTACATTATGATTTGTGGTATTTATGGCGAGTTCTACTTTTATGTGTAGGCTTCGAGGATTTGTAGCCTCCGTACATCTTGGCCTTTTCCTATTATGCGTGTGTTTTATTCAGCATTTGCTCTGGCGGGTGACGTTATGGTCTTCTCTTGTGTGATTTTTACGGGCACCGACTGATGGTGACAGGTTAAACGCCTCGCCTCGTCAGCTTGGTCAACGTCATGCCTATGTACTTAGAATGAAGGTTACATCTGTTAATGGGGTTCTCAGTCGACTTCGGGCTGTTTTAATGTGGAGGTCGGTGGTCGTCTATGTTTTATTTATATTATGTCTATCATTACAGTACACACACACACAGAGGCTGCGGAAATGCACCTCAAGGAAACTGGAAGACAGAAGACTAGGGGAGACATGATAACTCCCTACAAAATTTCTGAGGAATTTACAGGGTAGAAAAGATAAACTATTTAACATGGATGATAACGCGAACAGAGGACACAGGGTGAGACTGAATACCCGCATGAGCCACAGGGACGTAGAAAGAACTTTTTCAGTGTGGAGTAGTTAACATATGGGATGCATTAGGAATGATGTGGGGAGGCTGACTCCATACACAGTTTTAATGTAGATATGATAGAGGCCAGTAGGCTCAGGAACCTGTATACCAGTTGATTGACGGTTGAGAGGCAAGGACTAAAAAGCCAGAGCTCAACCCCCGCAAGCACACCTAGGCGAGTACACACACATACCAGGCACTGCCACACCTGACTGCCCCCCCCCCCACAACACTCCGGTGTGCCAGGGACAAAAAGACCTGACAGGCGGGCGGGTCACAGGTAAGACAATCGCCTCATGAGTAAATAATTAAAGAGGTCAAGACTCGCCAGTGAAAGCCGCGTGTGCCTCCCCCCCCCTTCACCACCCTCTTTCATTGTGCTCATTTTCCCTGCAAACACTCAACGTTGCCACAACGTCTTGTTACAGTGTGGCTACGACGTTCAAACAAAAAAAAAATCGGTGGAAAACATTTACCTTTTGCAGGGATGTGTGGTCACTGACCCCCTGCCATAAGCTGCCATTAAAGCAGGACTCGACGTTTCTTGACTACTATTTTGTAACAATTCAATTTCTTTCTTTTTATGCACCCCATACCCATCCCGTGGCGGTGGTGTAAAGGGTTACAGAGGCACATAATCGGTCAGGAACTGAACCCTCTAGTTCGTTTAATCTGTTGACGCTAGTTACACAATTATGAATGTTATATATACATGTACACATACTCATACATACATGTACATATATATGCATAAACACACACATATACATACATGTACATATATATGCATAAACACACACATATACATACACACACTTATACATACACACACATATACAATCACCTACTCAAATACACACATCAGTAATCTTTTGTGTCACAAGTGATCAACAAGACGCTCACAACAGTCACTCTATAAAGCACTTTACATCTATGGTGAGTCACACAGTTACTAGTCTTGCTCCACACCCACCCAACTGGGCGGCAGCTTTACAGTCATGTGCATGCATTACCTACAGTAAGCAAATTTTGGATACTTCGCTAAGATTTCGGGTAGCACATCATTATGAATGAAATACTTAACACCATCAATGGCGTCCAAGAAATGTTTATCTCCAATTCCACGATTTTTTTCACATTCCATTATATAATGACGCCAAATGTACTCACTAGAAAGGAGACGAGAGAGATACCAAATAATATACACATGGAAGATACTGGAGGGCCAGGTCCCAAATCTTCACAGTAAAATAACAACGTACTGGAGTGAATGATATGGAAGAAAATGCAGAATAGAACCAGTGAAGAGCCGGGGTGCCATAGGCACAATCAGAGAACACTGAATAAACATCAGAGGTCCGCGGTTGTTCAACGTCCTCCCAGCGACTATAAGAAATATTGCCGGAACAACCGTGGACATCTTCAAGAAGAAACTGGACTGTTTTCTAAGAGAAGTTCCGGATCAGCCGGGCTGTGGTGGGTATGTGGGCCTGCGGGCCGCTCCAAGCAACAGCCTGGTGGACCAAACTCTCACAAGTCAAGCCTGGCCTCGGGCCGGGCTTGGGGAGTAGAAAACCCCCAGAACCCCATCAAGCAGGTATCAAGCAGGAAGTAAAGTATGCGAATAGTTCAGCTGACAGAGTTTACCTTTAGTCAAATCTACATCAGCAGATGTTACAAACTCCCAGAGGTACTTGTAGCCGAGCCTGAGCCTAGCAGTGGTAACATCTAGAAGTCTGCTAACTTTATTGGATGACCCATAGACGTGCGGTACTTCCTGCATAATAGAATGATGATAGATGGATTAACTGGTGTGAATTTCACGTTGCCTCAAATCTACGAAATTTTGTTGATGTTCCCGGAATATCACTGCCCTCAGGCTGCTCAAAGGCCGACTGTTGTAAACGTTCGTTAATCTGAGCCATGTTTTCATCGCTGCAAATATGAGGAAATAGCAGCGGCCAAATGTTTGTTTTTTCTTGACGGTGAGTTTTGTCTCGACAACATTCTGATGAGTAAACTTGATATATGATGAATTAGTTTGGATGTAGGGGCCATGATCCATGTGTCTGTACGCAGTGGTCCATGGTCCATGTGTCTGTACGCAGTGGGCCATGGTCCATGTGTCTGTACGCAGTGGGCCATGGTCCATGTGTCTGTACGCAGTGGGCCATGGTCCATGTGTCTGTACGCAGTGGGCCATGGTCCATGTGTCTGTACGCAGTGGGCCATGGTCTATGTGTATGTACGCAGTGGGCCATGGTCCATGTGTCTGTACGCAGTGGGCCATGGTCTATGTGTATGTACGCAGTGGGCCATGGTCCATGTGTATGTACGCATTGGGCCATGGTCCATGTGTCTGTACGCAGTGGGCCATGGTCTATGTGTATGTACGCAGTGGGCCATGGTCCATGTGTATGTACGCAGTGGGCCATGGTCCATGTGTCTGTACGCAGTGGGTCTTGGTCTATGTGTATGTACGCAGTGGGCCATGGTCCATGTGTATGTACGCAGTGGGCCATGGTCCATGTGTCTGTACGCAGTGGGCCATGGTCCATGTGTCTGTACGCAGTGGGCCATGGTCCATGTCTCTGTACGCAGTGGGCCATGGTCCATGTGTCTGTACGCAGTGGTCCATGGTCCATGTGTCTGTACGCAGTGGGCCATGGTCCATGTCTCTGTACGCAGTGGGCCATGGTCCATGTGTCTGTACGCAGTGGTCCATGGTCCATGTGTCTGTACGCAGTGGGCCATGGTCCATGTGTCTGTACGCAGTGGGCCATGGTCCATGTGTCTGTACGCAGTGGGCCATGGTCCATGTGTCTGTACGCAGTGGGCCATGGTCCATGTGTCTGTACGCAGTGGGCCATGGTCCATGCCTCCCCGCCCCCAGTCTTCAACTGTTTGGGTTGACTGGCACAATTAACGTCGTCTTCCACAGTACTGTAACATAAATTGGCTCGTCTCCCCCTGGTGGAAGGCCTCCCCCCTCCTTAGGCAGTACCCAGGACACACAACAGGCAATTCTCTCCGCGGCAAACACCCGCAGGGCTGCCGAGGGCAAGGAGGGGCGAGGAGTGCCATTAGAGGGGTATGGGGTGCCAGCGGAGGGGGGCCCCCGAGGCACTGGATACCGGTGGAGGGTGGCCCTGAGGTACTGGGTACGGTGGAGGGGTCCCCTGAGGTACTGGGTACCGGTGGAGGGTGGCCCTGAGGTACTGGGTACCGGTGGAGGGGGCCCCTGAGGCACTGGGTACCGGTGGAGGGGGGCCCCGAGGCACTGGGTACCGGTGGAGGGGGGCCCCGAGGCACTGGGTACCGGTGGAGGGGGGCCCGAGGCACTGGGTACCGGTGGAGGGGGACCCGAGGCACTGGGTACGGTGGAGGGTGGCCCTGAGGTACTGGGTACCGGTGGAGGGGGCCCCCGAGGCACTGGGTACCGGTGGAGGGGGCTCCGAGGCACTGGGTACCGGTGGAGGGGGCCCCGAGGCACTGGGTACCGGTGGAGGGTGGCCCCGAGGCACTGGGTACAGGTGGAGGGTGGCCCCGAGGCACTGGGTACCGGTGGAGGGTGGCCCCGAGGTACTGGGTACCGGTGGAGGGGGACCCGAGGCACTGGGTACCGGTGGAGGGTGGCCCTGAGGTACTGGGTACGGTGGAAGGGGGCCCCCGAGGCAATGGGTACCGGTGGAGGGGGCCCCGAGGCACTAGGTACCGGTGGAGGGGGGCCCCGAGGCACTGGGTAGCGGTGGAGGGTGGCCCCGAGGCACTGGGTAACGGTGGAGGGTGGCCCCGAGGCACTGGGTACCGGTGGAGGGGGGCCCGAGGCACTGGGTACCGGTGGAGGGGGACCCGAGGCACTGGGTACCGGTGGAGGGTGGCCCCGAGGCACTGGGTACGGTGGATTATTATNATCTGCATTAGTGCAGCTACCCTAGACTATATGAAGTGGAGTACAGTGTGTCAAAAAGCTAACTAGTTGATGCTAGAAATCCCCATCACACAGGATGGTTAGTCATACAGAGGCATGTGATAAACAGTCTGCACTGGCAGATTCCTGATGCATTTTGAGGATATCATCAACACAAGATTGAATAAGGTAGCAGTGGTAATAAAGGTCCCCATCTCGCAGGATGGTTAGTCATACAGGGCCATATGTTTAATAGCCTGCACTGGCAAATTTTGGGTACATTGTGAGGATATCTTCAAGAATACGAGAGTGAATAAAGTAATTGCAGAGCTCCAGGTACCTCATGCCAACTGGTCTGAAAGGTCTAATAACTGGGCATTCAGTGATGTAGTGCGGGAGATCGTGCCGTAGTTCCTGCTCACAGAGTTTGCAACTGGAGTGCTCAGGATGGGAGATCCGTCACCTGCAGCCACCTGCCACAGGTAACGGTAACCCACCTGATCCTTGCAACCAATGTGTCGCACAGTCTAGTGGACGTTTTGTGCTGCCCATAGATGTAGGTTTCAGATCTGAACAAATCATAGCTTTTTATACTAGTACTTTCAGGTCGTTGGGAGTCAGTGAGTTCTTTCCTATCAGATCTGAATGTTTGGATCAATACAGTTTTGACAGCAGAGATGGGGATACCTAGATCTAAGTCAACTTCAAACTCATGGTTTCATAGCATATAAAAATACTCACAAAACAATTCAGTGGAAAAATAAGATGGCTCTTCAAATTCAACAAATTGGGTTAGGTTCAACAAATCTAACCCAGAAAATAATGGTCAAATAAGTAAAATCTGGAGCCTCGTTGTGAAAAGCTCAGCCTCCCAGGGTACTGTACTTGATTCAGAACTCATTCTCATCCTTATACCCGACATAGACACAAACTGTACTACCGTTTAATCCTTTGCACATAACACTACATAATGTATTAGAGTAGACTACAGACCACACAATGAACTTCCAAATTTATATAAACTAAGTTTCCCAGAAGACGTTGTGATAAAGAACCGTTCCTGCTCTTGCTCTTCGTAAAATAATAAAAAAATGAATGTATACAAAAACACACTATGGAACGAAAAGTAAAGGTATTGTCCTCATAATAATCATGCCAGACGATCTTATATTTAAAGAATACAATTTACTGTCACAACTGCAAAATTGATAGGCTGAATAACAAGAACTTTTCAAACAAAAGATACCAATTCATTAGTGATAATTATGAAAACACCAGTACTCTCTAGGTAGGCCTAGGGTACTGCCATACACTAAGTTTATTATCAGAAGAGAACGCTCAGCCAGTTCAGCTACATAGCACTTAGCAAGGATATGAAGACGACGATTTGGGATAGGACGGAGAGATAGAGAAGGAATGGTGCCTACAGCCACTTGGACGGTCGGGGGATTGAACGCCGACCTGCAGGAAGCGAGACCGTCGCTCTACCGTCCCGGCCCAAGTGGTTGGAATGGGCCATGGTTGGTGATGGAGAGCAGCTCATGGCGACCGTCACAGTGCTATAATAATTCCAGGAGTCGACTGGTGGCTCATTTCACTTGTCACGTGATCAAAACTTGGCGTTTAAGTATAAAACAAAAAATATTTGTCATATCACCTCACCCAAAACGAATATAAGCATGAAATGATATATGTAAATTTGTCTTTGAAAATGCGAGAAGTCCTTGCGAAACGCTTTTAAGCGTCAGACCATACATAAAAAAATGAGAAAATGATCTTTGGAGAGTAAATTTTTCAATTATCCCCGACAGTGAAGAAAAACGTAAGAAATATTGAGAAGATTCGTGTTAGAATCATTAATCTTACCCTTTCGGTCATATTCAACAACACGAATGTTTATGGTTATTCAAACATGTTTATGTTTTTTTACACAAATTCTTGTGAATGAACACACACATTGATATTAACACTCAATACCTGCCCGTCCAAGTGATTGGGTACCATTCCTTCCCGTCGTCCCATCCCAAATCCTTGTCCTGACCCCTTCCCAGTGCTATATAGTCGTAATGGCTTGGCACTTTTCCCAGAGCGTACCCTTCCTTCAATACCGGATGGTGGTGGCAACAGAGATCAACACCACACACACACTGGTAATGGCACTAGAGACGTTCATCTCTTGAGAACTTCACTCAACTGTTCTGAGTGGGTTCTCATACGAAAGAGTTCTCTCCTGATGCTCCTGTTCACCTAGCAGTTTTTTTTATTATTATTATTTTCTACCACAGACGTGGCCACACACACACACACACACATAGATAGAATCGTGATAGAATAACACACATAGACTTGTGTGACCACCTAGCAGTAAATAGGTACGTGAGAGCTAGACAACTGTTTTTTATTTTCTATGGCTGCATCCTGGGATGTGTGTTGTGTGTGTGTGTGTGTTGGTGTGTGTGGTGTGTGTGTGTGTGTGTGTGTGTGTGTGTGTGTGTGTGTGTGTGTGTGTGTGTGTGTGTGTGTGTGTGTGTGTGTGTGTGTGTTGTGTGTGTGTGTGTGTGTGTACTCACCTATATGTACTCACCTATATGTGTCTGCAGGATCGAGCATTGACTCTTGGATCCCGCCTTTCGAGCATCAGTTGTTTACAGCAATGACTCCTATCCCATTTCCCTATCATACCTGGTTTTAAAATTATGAATAGTATTGGCTTCCACAACCTGTTCCTTAAGTGCATTCCATTTTCCCACTACTCTCACGCTAAAAGAAAACTTCCTAACATCTCTGTGACTCATCTGAGTTTCTAACTTCCATCCATGTCCCCTCGTTCTGTTACTATTCCGTGTGAACATTTCGTCTATGTCCACTCTGTCAATCCCTCTGAGTATTTTATACGTTCCTATCATGTCCCCCCTCTCCCTTCTTCTTTCTAGTGTCGTAAGGCATAGTTCCCCCAGGCGCTCCTCATACCCCATCCCTCGTAGCTCTGGGACGAGTCTCGTTGCAAACCTCTGAACCTTTTCCAGTTTCATTATGTGCTTCTTTAGATGGGGACTCCATGATGAGGCGGCATACTCTAAGACTGGCCTCACGTAGGCAGTGTAAAGAGCCCTAAATGCCTCCTTACTTAGGTTTCTGAATGATGTTCTAACTTTTGCCAGTGTAGAGTACGCTGCTGTCGTTATCCTATTTATATGTGCCTCAGGAGATAGATTAGGTGTTACGTCCACACCCAGGTCTCTTTCGCGCGTCGTCACAGGTAGGCTGTTCCCCTTCATTGTGTACTGTCCCTTTGGTCTCCTATCTCCTAGTCCCATTTCCATAACTTTACATTTGCTCGTGTTGAATTCCAGTAGCCATTTCTCTGACCATCTCTGCAACCTGTTCAGGTCCTCTTGGAGGATCCTGCAATCCTCATCTGTCACAACTCTTCTCATCAACTTTGCGTCATCCGCAAACATCGACATGTAGGACTCTACACCCGTAAACATGTCGTTAACATATACAAGAAATAGAATTGGTCCCAGCACCGATCCTTGTGGTACTCCACTTGTTACTGTTCGCCAGTCCGACTTCTCGCCCCTTACCGTAACTCTTTGGCTCCTTCCTGTTAGGTAGTTCCTTATCCATGCTAGGACCTTTCCCCCTACCCCCGCCTGCCTCTCGAGTTTGAATAGCAGTCTCATGTGCGGTACTGTATCAAAGGCTTTTTGGCAGTCCAGAAATATGCAGTCTGCCCAACCATCTCTGTCCTGTCTTATCCTCGTTATTTTATCATAGAATTCCAGAAGGTTTGTTAGGCACGATTTCCCTGTCCAGAACCCATGTTGATGCTTGTTCACAAATCTAATGTTCTCCAGGTGTGCAACCAGTCGTAGCCTAATTATTCTTTCCAGTATTTTACAGGGGATGCTTGTCAGTGATACAGGTCTATAGTTAAGTGCCTCCTCCCTATCGCCTTTCTTGAAGATCGGCACGACATTTGCCTTCTTCCAGCAACTGGGCAATTCTCCCGACATAAGTGACTCATTAAAGATCATTGCCAGAGGCACGCTGAGGGCCTGCGCTGCTTCTCTTAGTATCCACGGTGATACTTTGTCTGGTCCTACTGCTTTAGATGCATCTAGAGTTGTCAACTGTTTCATTACCTCCTCCACTGTCACCTCTATATCTGATAGTCTTTCATCTAGGGTAACCCCTTCCAACAATGGGAGCTGCTCGGGCTCGGTAGTGAACACTCCATGGAAACTGGCATTCAGTGCCTCACAGATTTCCTTGTCACTTTCAGTATATGTCCCCTCTGCCTTCCTTAGTCTTGTCACTTGGTCGTTCACCGACATTTTTCTTCTTATATGACTGTGTAGTAGCTTAGGTTGTTTTTTCGCTTTGATTGCAATATCGTTCTCATAGTCCCTTTCCGATGTCCGTCTGATGTTAATGTAATCGTTCCTAGCTCTGTTGCATCTGATCCTGTTGTCCTCTGTCCTTTGTCTTCTGTATTTCCTCCACTCCCGCCTGCTGGCCATTTTTGCTTCCTGACACTGTCTATTAAACCATGGGTTATTATATTCCTTCTTATTTTTTCCCTTTACTGTTGGTATAAATCTCTCTTCGGCCTCTTGGCATTTCTGTATGACTAGGTCCATCATATCTTGGACTGTTTTTCCTCTAATTTCTTCCTCCCACTGCACTTCTCCCAGATAGTCCCTTATCCTCCTATAGTCTCCTTTCCTGTAGTCAACTCTCCTTTCCCAGATCCCTTGTCCCATGGTCACAAGTTTGAATTCCATCATGTAGTCAAAGACTAGGACACAATGGTCACTGGCCCCTAGAGGTATTTCATGCTCCAAATTCTCGATATCTTCTACGTTCTGGGTGAAAATCAGATCTAATAGGCTCGGTGCATCTCCTCCTCTTTCCCTTGTGTCTTCCTTCACATGCTGTGTTAGGAAATTCCTGTCTATAACATCTACTAATTTTGCTCCCCACGTTTCGTCCCCTCCATGGGGATTCCTTGATTCCCAATTTATCTCTCCATGATTTAGGTCCCCCATGATCAGCAGCTTCGCTCTCATTCTGTGGGCTAGTGTTGCTGCCTTCTGCAGTTCATCTATGCATGCCTTGTTGTTGTCATCATACTCCTGTCTGGGTCTTCTACTGTGTGTGTGTGTGTGTGTGTGTGTGTGTGTGTGTGTGTGTGTGTGTGTTTGTGTGTATACTCACCAAATTGTGCTTGCCAGGGTTGAGCCCTGGCTCTTTGGGCTCAACCTCTCAACTGTCAGTATTATTATTATTAACATCTTTATTGACAAAATTAATTACAATTTTGCCTAATCTGAGGATTTTGATAGACTGATTAAAGTGAGGATAATGCTAGTATTCACTGTCACGCAGGACAGAGGGTCATACATAAGACAATAGGTCTAAACTGTAGGCTGAAGCACATATATATCATGGTTACAATCAATGTTTTAATATATGGATATGTCAACTGAATTTTTTCTTCACACACACACACACACACACACACACACACACACACACACACACGCACACACACACACACACACACACACACACACACACACACACACACACACACTGTGTGTGTGTGTGGGGTAATGGCCTGTTCTCTCATAACCCCCATTGTGGCCTCGCGGCTAAGTGGTATATGGGGATTAGTGGTCACGTCCCACACTCGTCAGTACACCACCCTGAGCACTCACGCCCGTGGCTCTCTACTGTACAATTAGTCATTTATAATGGCCAAGACGTGGTCAAGGTAACACGTGGTTGCCACAATAACTCACGCTGGAGCTTAACCTATACACCAAAGGGGGTTATTGACACGTGATCGCATAAACAAAAGCTAATGGCCTCACGACCGCCCCCATACGCCAGACACGCCATGTCTCGTTCACCACCACCAAGGAACACCATCACTGGTCGCTCTACACTCGATAACAGACGCAACAAAGTGGACTTTTGCGTCAAACTGCACTTTTGCGTCACGTGGGAGTCACGGAAGCTGCCGCTACAGGTGGATGAGAGCGTTGAACCTTACCACAATCACCAACAATCGACATATTACCGAACATTATGCTTGGTAAACATGCATTTCTTCGACTTGATAATGGTCCAGGACTCTCGGTTCTTGTTTCTGTCTTACTAAGGCGGAGTGTTTATGACTCGTATGATCGCTTCAGTAAGATTATGCCCCCATGTGTTTATCTGCAACTTCTGCTCTGTTGAATTTTAGTTTACACCTTAGTAAAGTAAAAGGTTTACACCTTTTAGTTTACACCTTAGTGACTGCGCACTGTGTTAATGTTCCCGTTATCAGATAGGCATTTCTCCACAATGCTGACATTTCCTCTCATCTTCCGGAACCTGTAAGCTTATTTCCCATGCTCATGGGTATCCACGCCTGGTGTGATGTAAGTGTACTTCTGATGCTCTACTGCTCCCTTTCATCAAACTAAGTGGTTCGTAGTTGGTTGAATTCTTGTACCAAGCCGCAGATCCTGATGTTGCAACTGCTGTGTTGTGGTCACTCTACATCATCTGCATTGCTCTGTTTCTAATTACTTTCGTAATCAGTACATTCGGATTATTTCTAATTACTTTCTAATTAGTTATCAGTTATTATAATTTATATTACAATTTATTATAATTTATTATTATTATTATTATCTATTATTTTTATTTCTAATTACTTTCCTAATCTGTGATAGACTCTGTGGTATGTAGATGTCTAGATTATTTCTCTTACTTGTCAGTTTGCAGCAGACGCTGATCCCGGAATCATTGAGAGGTAACTGCAAAATAACTAAAAAGTAACTACAAGGTAACTGCAAAGTAACTAAAAGATAACTGCAAGGTAGCTACAAGTTAACTACAAGACGTCGCTCCACATGCCACGAGTCTGCTGACAAAGGAGTTAGTTCCTTTGTGCCCTGGTCTGCTGCTGCCTGCGGCTGCAGTAGGGGGACGAGCAGTTGAATTATCCAGTCTCTTACTCTGGAACACATTAACTGTTCCATAAGACTGGAGAACGTACTGGTCTGTAAAATGGGCAGGGAGCCTTGCCCTCCTGATGACACTCAATCAAATATCTTAATTATTGGAAACACTTAGAATATCTCAAGTTGCATTCCAAGGAAGACAGGAGAGACAGCGAGTCATGATTAGTATGATTTAGAAAATATTAAAAAAAAGTCTGTGTCACAGATTTGCACAGAACTAAATAATAGANTTCTCTCTTTTCCTCCTTCTCTTCCCTAATCATCCCCTCTTCTTCTAAAATTGTTTACCTTCCCCCTTCTCTGCTCCCTGTCTCCTCTACTCTCCTTTCCCTGTCTCCCCTCGTCTGCCTGTCTCCCCTCGTCTGCCTGTCTCCCCTCGTCTCCCTGTCTCCCCTCGTCTACCTGTCTCCCCTCGTCTACCTGTCTCCCCTCGTCTGCCTGTCTCCCCTCGTCTGCCTGTCTCCCCTCGTCTGCCTGTCTCCCCTCGTCTGCCTGTCTCTCCTCGTCTGCCTGTCTCCCCTCGTCTGCCTGTCTCCCCTCGTCTGCCTGTCTCCCCTCGTCTGCCTGTCTCCCCTCGTCGGCCTGTCTCCCCTCGTCTCCCTGTCTCCCCTCGTCTACCTGTCTCCCCTCGTCTACCTGTCTCCCCTCGTCTACCTGTCTCCCCCCATCTACCTGTCTCCCCTCGTCTACCTGTCTCCCTCGTCTACCTGTCTCCCCTCGTCTACCTGTCTCCCCTCGTCTACCTGTCTCCCCTCGTCTACCTGTCTCCCCTCGTCTACATGTCTCCCCTCGTCTACCTGTCTCCCCTCGTCTACCTGTCTCCCCTCGTCTACCTGTCTCCCCCCATCTACCTGTCTCCCCTCGTCTACCTGTCTCCCCCCATCTACCTGTCTCCCCTCGTCTACCTGTCTCCCCCCATCTACCTGTCTCCCCTCGTCTACCTGTCTCCCCTCGTCTACCTGTCTCCCCTCGTCTACCTGTCTCCCCTCGTCTACCTGTCTCCCCTCGTCTACCTGTCTCCCCTCGTCTCCCTGTCTCCCCTCGTCTACCTGTCTCCCCTCGTCTCCCTGTCTCCCCCCGTCTACCTGTCTCCCCTCGTCTCCCTGTCTCCCTGTCTCCCCTCGTCTCCCTGTCCCCCTTCGTCTCCCTGTCTCCCCTCCTCTCCCTGTCTCCCCTCGTCTCCCTGTCTCCCCTCGTCTACCTGTCTCCCCTCGTCTCCCTCTCTCCCCTCGTCTGCCTGTCTCCCCTCGTCTCCCTGTCTCCCCTCGTCTCCCTGTCTCCCCTCGTCTGCCTGTATCCCCTCGTCTCCCTGTCTCCCCTCGTCTCCCTGTCTCCCCTCGTCTACCTGTCTCCTTTCGTCTCCCTGTCTCCCCTTGTCTCCCTGTCTCCCCTCGTCTCCCTGTCTCCTCTCGTCTCCCTGTCTCCCCTCGTCTCCCTGTCTCCCCTCGTCTACCTGTCTCCTCTCGTCTCCCTGTCTCCCCTTGTCTCCCTGTCTCCCCTCGTCTACCTGTCTCCCCTCGTCTCCCTGTCTCCCCTCGTCTACCTGCCTCCTAACCCTGTCCTCGCTCCTCATTTCAGAACACTGGGAGCCAAGAGTCAGTGATGTGAGGTTGACACCTGGCGTGTGGCTGCAGAGTATCGTGTCCCCCCTCACCATCATGTCACTCTCAGAGGGCCCTGGAGCGCTTGCTGTGTGGGGGGGGGGCGTGATGTCACTATCAGGTGGCGCTTAGACTCTTGATGTGTGTGTGTGGGGGGGGGGGTGCACATCATTTTGTGAACACACTGAGAAAGATGAAGGTTCATGGTTGAAGGTTCATGGTTGCTGCTGGTCCGAACTCTGACTCAATAGCCATCCCGTCCTCCAAACAAAGACCCGAAAGTGTTTCCATGCACCCGCCAAACCCGCTGTTTATGAATGAAAAACAGTTTACACACGACTCACAACTGATGACGTTCGAACACTTCGAACGCTTCGCTGACGAATTTTGTTCAAACCACAATGCTGCAAATGCTTCACCCACGTACTACAAATACAAATAATCCCCAACAGAATCTAAACATCTAACCTAACCTATGGCTATATATGCACAATATGCTATTATATTATAATATTAATTTATATTTGAGAAAATTCCCGTTTTGAATGAATAGCTTATTCAAATTTATGAATGCGTCTATGGGGTCGACCGCTGGATGGAACGGACTTGAGTTGAGGACGGGTTGGAACATTCATGCATCATTAATTATTAATTTGTCTTTAAAGAAGAAGTCGGTTCTTTATATCTGTGTAATAAACCTTAAACCTGGTTCCAGTATCTTCTTCGCTGACTCTGTTCCTTAAAAGCTTATTCACATATAGCAATTAGAGATAAGAGAGCGTATATGGTATTTAAAGACATTGAGAAAATATATGATAAAGCATATAGGGATGGTCTCTAGAAAGTACTCCATAGGTATGAAGAATTGGTAGAGGGGAACATACCTTGAACAGCTGTTATGGAGGAGGCTGGTGTGGCGTGAGAGGCAATGTTTGGCATTATTACTTTGATATTAGTGAAGTCGTATTCCAGGGCCGAGTGCTGCCTTGAGTTGTGTGTATTTATGTACGGCGGCCAGGGGGCAGGTCAAGGCTGGAATACCAGAAAAGGATGTCAAATTAGTGTATAATACGAATGAATGAAGTTTATTAAACCTGATTAATTCATTTCTAACAGATAATGCTATAGATCTGTGTTATCTAGATTAGTTGAAAATGTTGTGAATGTATATGAAAGAAGATTGGCTACAGTGAACATGGAGAAATTTAATAGTGGAAAAGGGAGGGAGAATCCCGCTGTGTGTGTGTAATAGAGATAGATGGAGGAGTGGAAGGAAGCGATCGATCACTTTATATTCCCGGGCCCTGTAATTGACGAAAGAGGATTTTTGAGCAGAAAAGTTCAGGAGAAAAGTGGTCGGGGCTGATGAAAACCTTCGATATAAGAACTTAGATATTGGAAGAGAGGCGGCTGGATGCCTCTGTGGAGGAATGATGGTGCCTACGTATGTGTATGGTGGCTACGTATGTGTATGGTGGCTACGTATGTGTATGGTGGCTACGTATGTGTATGGTGGCTACGTATGTGTATGGTGCCTACGCATGTGTATGGTGGCTACGTATGTGTATGGTGGCTACGTATGTGTATGGTGGCTATGTATGTGTATGGTGCCTATGTATGTGTATGGTGGCTACGTATGTGTATGGTGGCTATGTATGTGTATGGTGCCTATGTATGTGTATGGTGGCTACGTATGTGTATGGTGGCTACGTATGTGTATGGTGGCTGCGTATGTGTATGGTGGCTACGTATGTGTATGGTGGCTACGTATGTGTATGGTGGCTACGTATGTGTATGGTGGTTACGTATGTGTATGGTGGCTGCGTATGTGTATGGTGCCTGCGTATGTGTATGGTGCCTACATATGTGTATGGTGCCTGCGTATGTGTATGGTGGCTACGTATGTGTATGGTGCCTACATATGTGTATGGTGGCTACGTATGTGTATGGTGGATACGTATGTGTATGGTGCCTGCATGTATGTATGGTGCATACATATGTATAAGGTGCCTACATATGTGTATGGTGGCTACATATGTGTATGGTGACTACATATGTGTATGGTGCCTGCATATGTGTATGGTTCCTACATGTGTATGGTTCCTACATGTGTATGGTGCCTGTATATGTGTATGGTGCCTACGTATGTGTATGGTATCTACATATGTGTATGGTACCTACATATATGTATGGTCCCTACATATGTGTCCGGATAGAAGAGGTTGGAGAGCTATGGTAGCCGTGGTAGTGTTGATGTGTTCACCTAGCTGTGCTTGCGGAAGTTGAGCTCTGGCTCTATCGGCCCGCCTCCCAACTGTCAATCAACTTTTTTTTTAGGAATGTGAAGCGCAGCAAAGCATTTAACTGCATCTTCTTGAGATGATGATTTCGGGGCTTGGCGTCCCGGCGGCCCGGTCCTCGACCAGGCCTCCTTTTTTGTTACACACACCCAGGAAGCAGCCCGTAGCAACTGTCTAACTCCCAGGTACCTATTTAATGTCAGGTGAGAAGGAGCATCAGGGTGAAAGAAACTCTGCACCTTTGTTTCCGCCTCCACCAGGGATCGAACCAGGAACCTCAGGACTACGAATCCGTAGCGCTGTCTCTGACTCTGCTGCGTCAGTCAACCTTTAGATTGGTTTTAAATGTATCTTTCTCATCCATTTTTAGTTTCATTTGGGAAATAGTGTTGTTCAGTCGTGCCCGAGTCAACATGTGTGGTCAGGAAGAGGAAGGGAGGGAACTATCAGGGGGGGGAAAGCGCCAAGCCATTATGACAATATAGCACTGGGAAGGGGTCAGGATAAGGATTTGGGATGGGACGGGGGAAGGAATGGTGCCCAACCACTTGGACGGTCGGGGATTGATCGCCGACCTGTATGAAGCGAGACCGTCGCTCTACCGTCCAGCCCAAATGGATCGGGAAGAGATGTCACAAATAGAGTACTACTGCCACTCTGTCACAGATTTCTACACGGACTGCCATTTCGATACATGCAGGTCGGCGTTCAATCCCCGACTGTCCAAGTGGTTGGGCACTATTTCTTTTTCCCCCATCCCATCCCAAAACCTTATCCTGACCTCTTCCTAGTGCTATATAGTGGTAATGGCTTGACGCTTTCTCCTGATAATTCCCCTTCCCTTCCTTTTAATGACCATACACTAATCTGATTTACGAACTCACCTAAAGTCCACACATACAATAATATAATGTGTTCCGCTATAGACTGCGTCAGACCAACTGGAGAACAGTGAGAGTGGATTTGAGAGACGAATTATGCATTCCCATCTGTGAATCATTTACTGATTTGTATTCACCTAGTTTGTGCTTGCGGGGGTTGAGCTCTGCTCTTTCGGCCCGTCTCTCAACTGTCAATTAACTGTTTCTACTTCAACTTTTTCTTTTCCCCCATACCACACACACCCCGGGAAGCAGCCCGTGACAGCTGACTAACTCCCAGGTACCTATTTTACTGCTAGGTAACAGGGGCATAGGGTGAAAGAAACTCTGCCCATCGTTTCTCGCCGGCGCCCGGGATCGAACCGGGACCACAGGATCACGTGTCCAGCGTGCTGTCCGCTCGACCACCGGCTCCCCAGAGAGTCTCTGAGGTCATTAACGAACAGGTGTTCGAATGGTATTAATGACCATTGATTACAGTACTTTTCATACAATAGAGACCATTACAGGCCAGCCTCCTAAAATGATGGTACTTACAGTACCTGTGAGGTGGAAGGTACAAATGTCGTGATGGTCCGCCAGAAAGTACACTTTTGTAGTACTCAGTTCGGATAAACCGGACAAGTGTTTATATTTACTTTACTAATAAACCCTAACCTACCTATCCTAGGCCTAATGCACGCTCTCTGAGGCGTAATACATATGCGTGCTATACCAGGCTTACGAATATTCAAGTTGGGTTTTTAGCCTAATATTTTTTTGTCTGGACTCGTGGCATAGTACAAAAACTGGCTTACTTGCGGCCCATTACTACATATTGGTACGATCGACCCCATTGTTACGAAAAAGTACTATCGTTTCAGGAGGATTGAGGGGGGAGGGGAAGGATCATTAATATCCTGTCGGCGTGTGCGAGATGTCCCCAGGGCCTGGACCAGAGGAGAGGGTCTATAGTAGCACAGTTGGCTTCGTTCTCCACTCATACCCGGTGATCATTTTTCCTACAACCTCCGCTGACCCTAGCAGTAAATAGGTAGCCGAGACTCGGGCAACTGTTGTGGGATTGCATCCTGAGGAAGACCTGTAGTTCGACTTTGTGTGGGGGGTGTGGTAGGGAGGGGAGAACCCTGATACACGCTTAAAGTACACAGGTACACAGGCTTCCTGCCCTCGGCAAAACGAATTAATTAGCAATTATCTGTCGTGTTGATAATTATGTATTCACCCAGCCCTGATCATTAAGGGAGTCACGAGGCGTATAATCTATATAACCTTTTTTATGTTTAAATGTTCTTCTTTCTTCCCAGAAGTTCGTGATTTCGAAGTTTAAAATAAATTGGATTCAGTGAAGCAATACAGGAGACATACAGTGTATCTCTACTGCGACTATTGTATTCCTATTGCGACTATTGTATTCCTATTGCGACTATTGTATTCCTACTGCGACTATTGTATTCCTATTGCGACTATTGTATTCCTATTGCGACTATTGTATTCCTATTGCGACTATTTTATTCCTATTGCGACTATTGTATTCCTATTGCGACTATTGTATTCCTACTGCGACTATTGTATGCCTATTGCGACTATTGTATTCCTATTGCGACTATTGTATTCCTATTGCGACTATTGTATTCCTATTGCGACTATTGTATTCCTATTGCGACTATTGTATTCCTATTGCGACTATTGTATTCCTACTGCGACTATTGTATTCCTATTGCGACTATTGTATTCCTATTGCGACTATTGTATTCCTATTGCGACTATTGTATTCCTACTGCGACTATTGTATTCCTATTGCGACTATTGTATTCCTACTGCGACTATTGTATTCCTATTGTGACTATTGTATTCCTATTGCGACTATTGTATTCCTACTGCGACTATTGTATTCCTATTGCGACTATTGTATTCCTATTGTATTTTAATGTGCTTCAACGTGTGTAAGGCAACACTTATCTGTGGTCATAAAACCATCGTTCCTGAGACAGTCAACTGGAGCTCTGAGGGGGGACTCGAACCTGCGACTAAGGCACCGCCAGTCGCAAGACCTACCACCGTGCCACCCTGACTTATAAGTTATACAAAATGGGAGGCTACTCATAGACAGGCACCCCGGTGCCCCAGTCCACCTCCCGGTACACCAGACCACCTCCCGGTACACCAGACCACCTCCCGGTACACCAGACCACCTCCCGGTACACCAGACCACCTCCCGGTACCCCAGACCACCTCCCGGTACACCAGACCACCTCCCGGTACACCAGACCACCTCCCGGTACACCAGACCACCTCCCGGTACACCAGACCACCTCCCGGTACACCAGACCACCTCCCGGTACCCCAGACCACCTCCCGGTACACCAGACCACCTCCCGGTACCCCAGACCACCTCCCGGTACACCAGACCACCTCCCGGTACACCAGACCACCTCCCGGTACACCAGACCACCTCCCGGTACACCAGACCACCTCCCGGTACACCAGACCACCTCCCGGTACACCAGACCACCTCCCGGTACACCAGACCACCTCCCGGTGCCCCACTCCACCTCCCGGTACACCAGACCACCTCCCGGTACACCAGACCACCTCCCGGTACACCAGACCACCTCCCGGTACACCAGACCACCTCCCGGTACACCAGACCACCTCCCGGTACACCAGACCACCTCCCGGTACACCAGACCACCTCCGGTACACCAGACCACCTCCCGGTACACCAGACCACCTCCCGGTACACCAGACCACCTCCCGGTACACCAGACCACCTCCCGGTACACCAGACCACCTCCCGGTACACCAGACCACCTCCCGGTACACCAGACCACCTCCCGGTACACCAGACCAGCTCCCGGTGCCCCAGTCCACCTTCCGATACACCAGACCACCTCCCGGTACACCAGACCACCTCCCGGTACACCAGACCACCTCCCGGTACACCAGACCACCTCCCGGTACACCAGACCACCTCCCGGTACACCAGACCACCTCCCGGTACACCAGACCACCTCCCGGTACACCAGACCACCTCCCGGTACACCAGACCACCTCCCGGTACACCAGACCACCTCCCGGTACACCAGACCACCTCCCGGTACACCAGACTACCTCACGGTACACCAGACCACCTCCAGGTACACCAGACCACCTCCCGGTACACCAGACCACCTCCCGGTACACCAGACCACCTCCCGGTACACCAGACCACCTCCCGGTACATAGAGGCGACGGTCTAGAAGCAATAGGTGTATAACTACCCCCGTCATCATATATGCTGACGTCACTAGCATCTTAAGTGAGTCGAGAGTGATACTTTTTAATGACGTTAAAAGTCATTTTAACGTCATAAAAAGAGTTAAAAGAGATATATCACATATATGAATGGAAGATACTCGAGGGCCAGCTCCCAAATGTGTTCATTAAAATATGAACGTAACTGGAGTGAACGATGCTGTGAGAAGTGGAGAACAGATCCATTGAGGAGTCCAGGCATGAACAGAGAGAACACAGTGAACATCATTGACCCATGTTTTTTTTTTTTTGTAAATTGCTTTTAACATATATAAGAAAATTTGCCATGAAGAAGTCAAGTTTTTGAAGAGGAAATTGGACAAGTTCCTGCAGGAAGGTGGCGGATGAGCCGGACTTTAAGTGATATGTGGGCTTGTGGCCTTTATCCATCAGGTCCTCACCAAAGTCTGGACTCTGGCCGGGCTTGGAGCGCGGAAGAACTTTTGAAACCGACTACTACAGGCAGGTGCTTGGCTTGACTGTAGTCTTGTGGGTGCTGTGTTGGTCTTGTGGTCTCGTCCGTGGCCTTGTGGTATCGTCTGTGGCCTTGTGGTCTCGTCTGTGGCCTTGTGGTATCGTCTGTGGCCTTGTGGTATCGTCTGTGGCCTTGTGGTCTCGTCAGTGGCCTTGTGGTATCGTCTGTGGCCTTGTGGTCTCGTCTGTGGCCTTGTGGTCTCGTCTGTGGCCTTGTGGTATCGTCTGTGGCCTTGTGGTATCGTCTGTGGCCTTGTGGTCTCGTCTGTGGCCTTGTGGTATCGTCTGTGGCCTTGTGGTATCGGCATTGGCCTTGTGGTATCGTCTGTGGCCTTGTGGTCTCGTCTGTGGCCTTGTGGTATCGTCTGTGGCCTTGTGGTCTCGTCTGTGGCCTTGTGGTCTCGTCCGTGGCCTTGTGGTCTCATCCGTGGCCTTGTGGTCTCATCCGTGGCCTTGTGGTCTCGTCTGTGGCCTTGTGGTATCGTCGGAGGCCTTGTGGTCTCGTCTGTGGCCTTGTGGTATCGTCGGAGGCCTTGTGGTATCGTCTGTGGCCTTGTGGTCTCGTCTGTGGCCTTGTGGTCTCGTCCGTGGCCTTGTGGTCTCATCCGTGGCCTTGTGGTCTCGTCTGTGGCCTTGTGGTCTCGTCTGTGGCCTTGTGGTATCGTCGGAGGCCTTGTGGTATCGTCTGTGGCCTTGTGGTCTCGTCTGTAGCCTTGTGGTCTCGTCCGTGCCCTTGTGGTCTCATCCGTGGCCTTGTGGTCTCGTCTGTGGCCTTGTGGTATCGTCTGTGGCCGTGTGGTCTCGTCTGTGGCTTTGTGGTCTTTCTGTGCTCTGGTGTTACTTTCTCTAAGTTCTCTGAAACTTCTTGAGACATCTTCAGACCATCGGACAGGGGAGAGACTCTGTGTTTCATTCACCCCCCCCCCCCACCCACTGTGGGATGAGCAACTTCGCCATGTTGGGCCACAAATATGTGTATATGTATATGTATATATATATGTATATGTATGTATGAGTATGTGTACATGCATATATAATATTAATAATTGTGTAACTAGCGTCAAAAGATTGTTATTTGGTTAGCTCAACGAACTAGAGGGTTCAGTTCTTGAACCCATTATGTGCCTCTGTAACCCTTTACACCACCGCCCACGGGTTGGGTATGGGGTGCATAATAAAGAAAGAAATTAATTTGGGCCACAAAAGTGTATCTCAGTCGCGTTTGACTCCTGATGGGCAGTCAAACCTGAGTGGCAAACCAAGCCAATGTTTGGGTCAGTGTTTGTGTTATATGGAGGCAACTATCAGGAGAAGCGCCAAGCCATTACGACTATATAGCACTGTGAAGGGG
>WNGS01052365.1:3697859-3715985 GCA_020271785.1 Procambarus virginalis
TGGGCCCCTGGAGTTCTCGCGACGGGACCTGATGGCAGTCAACATCCAGAGAGCTCGCGACCATGGTCTGCCAGATTACAATACTGCCAGGAAGCACTTTAGTTTGGAGACACTCAATTCACTTAATGTGGATGAGTTCAAACAGAAAACGTCAACTCATGTTCAAGTTTAATAATCTTCACAGGGAGAAACAACTGTAAATATAGTAATAGTTTATTACAACATACACGGTAAAGAAAACAGCTCGGAAACTAAGGAAATAAAGCTGCCGAAAAAACATTAAAGTCCACTTCAAGTTCAAGTATATTTATTGAGACAATAAAAAATACATCTCAAAGGGATAGAGTAGCTTAGGCTATTTCTACCCCCCCCCCTCTACTTCAAGTCCCTCAAGGGGCGCACAAATTCAGTGAGTACATATACACAAATCACAATACAAGAATCCCATTTAACATAGCAGGTTAAAATAGGAAGCACAGCATACAAGTGTTACAAAAACCGGAATTGCACACTGATTTTAATGCAGATATGTCGTGATTATCATAATATAAAGATGTTAAGGTACGAAACTAGTAAGTACAAGTCCAGAACCTAACGATGCCAACACAGAAGACACTGTTCAACATAACAGGCCAATTATACCTGATTATTCTTTGTATAATAGGAGCTGCCTCGTATGGGCCAATGGGCATTCTGCAGTTACCTTTATTCTTATGTGCTTCGTTCCCCATTTATCCCCTATGTATCTCCCTTGTTTTTACCTTTATCACCTGACCCCGTACGGGTATAAATCAACGAGTCCTGTAATTTCATTTCCACGGGAGACATCTCCCGTCACGTAGGGTGCAGTCGCACCTCCACAGATCTCCAGTATCAGCTATTGATACTGGTAATGACTCAAAGGGCCACCACTTACGGGCTATTCATGTCCGTGCCACCTTTTGGGTGGTTTAATCTTCATCAATCAGTCATCATCAATTTCATTTCACTTGAAAATGAACCATGGAGGTTCGAAACGTTGTGCAAATTGTATAAATAAGTGTAATACATTTTATAGTAATTCACTTTTTTTCTTCACCTTGAAATAACGAAAATGAGTTTTGGAGAACTCCTCTTTCAGCTAAGCCCTGATGCTAGAAAAATAGTTAGAGGAACAGAAGCCCTAAACCAGAAGATTGTAAATACTGAATATGCGGTCATATTCAATGAGATGTTTAAAAGAAAACCTGCTGCCAGTATACACTAATATATATATATATATATATATATATATATATATATATATATATATATATTATATATATATATATATATATATAATATATATATTAACTGTGCCAGGTAAGTCCACTACGGGCTTACCATAGCCCGTGCTACTTGCCACGCTTCTGTGCCAGGTAAGTTACGGGCTCACCATAGCCCGTGCTACTTTGAATTTGTTCCGAGTAGCTAAATCTATAACAACAACCCAGAACATAGGTTCGAACCCCTCCTAATGATGATCTCATGGATACATCAGTTAATGTGATTTCTTTGTGTATTTGGAGAGGTGTAGGAGGTGGAATTTCTAGACTACAAGCCAGAGTGCACGAGGATACTGTGTGACACCCTGGGTGTCACCAGTGGAAGCCTAAAGAAGCTTAGAGGATTCACTTGAATCCCAGGGTGCAATGCCTTTGTTTTCCATGTGGTGTAGTGGTCTAAGGTGTTGCTTGGGAGTATCCACAGCATAAGAGAGAACTGGATAAGCACCTCCAAAGGATACCTGATCAACCAGGCTGTGACTCATACGTCAGGCTGCGAGCAGCCGCGTCCAACAGCCTGGTTGATCAGTCCAGCAACCAGGAGGCCTGGTCGATGACCGGGCCGCGGGGACGATAAGCCCCGGAAGCACCTCAAGGTATCCTCAAGGTAGGTTCGAATCTTCTCCATGGCTCATGTTTTTCTCTGTCCCATGTATGTCAATTATGTACTTCAGGACACTTTCCTGCACTTTGCAAGCCACGGAATAGTAAAATAAAATGGTAGAGCTTTTGCCTCACGCTCGTTGGGACGCGAGTACCAGCCTTCTAGTTCCCAAGTGGATGAAATGAAACAATGCATAGTAGCTTCTGCAGGAGTGTTTTATAGTTGGGGCAGGTTCTGTTGTGTTGATATTGTGGTATAGCAGTAATTTTGAGTACCTCTTAAACATATCTACTACAGTATCAATTGTTGACAACCGGCCAATTATATTGCATATCGCTATAGCTTCATCCCATTAGATTCAGATTCTTGGCTCATGGGGCACATATGCACTCGAGTTCCCGAAAGAGTTTGACTGAAAACTAAGTGAGGAAGATATGCAAGGCCTTCGAGTTTAGTATATATACACTCCTACACTCATCTAGTTTAGTTTAAGAGATTTTGAGCGCACAAATAATCGGTTTAGGAGCCGAACCCAAATAGTCGTTGTACTAAGCCAGGCAGCTTAGTGTTACAGCATTGATTTATTTGATGAAATGCACTCTTGTTACCGTAATTAATAATTTGTAATATTTTTTGTCTAGCTTCAGACATGGGCATGCTACAGTTCGGTTTAAGGAGTCGAGCCCAAATAAGGATGATAAAGCATATTTTACAATTAATGGGTCAAGTTTGGAGACATGTACGCATTTGAGTGAAAGGATATAGTATGGTAAATGGTTCGGGCTGAAGGGTAAAACCCAGTCATTTATACGGACTCCCAACTCAAAATATAAGCTATCACCCATTATCAGGACGACTGGACTTTCAACTGCCCCAGCGAGGTGGTGGAGAAAACCCCCTCCGTGTATATGATTTGAGCGACGGAATATGGAAAATAATTGTAAATATAAGTATATATGTATAAACATACATATATACATGTGGATGAACACGCACGACACGTACGACCCTTGTTCTTATGCCCCCCAGTTGTGTGTCCCATGACTTTGAATTGAGAAAGAGCAAGGAGTGGAGCGGAAAACACTGCTTATCAGTCTCCAGCGTCATATCCGATCCATACAGAGAGCTAACTCAGTGACCGTCAGTCTGTCTGTCAATCAGTTTGACGTTCGCCTCAGTCTCTTGAGCATTACGTCGGCCTCGCGGTCTTACGTCGGCCGACGTCCATCTACGATGCGGTAAGTCAAGAATGTTAAAAAAAACTAGTTTCGAGGGAATTTTGATTTGCCCTTGAACAAGGGAGGAGGGGCTGCGTCTACAGGCAAGTTATAGGTTCGTGTTTGTAAAGAAGACACGTCGATGCTGCGAGACTGGTCGAATTTTGTAGAATATATATTTTTTGTTCAGTTGTTTAGCATTAATTGTTGATTGTTCTTTGTCTTAAGCTTGGCGAATGGGTCAATTTCATCACCAAATTTAACCAAACTTAATTAAGCTTGGCGAACCTTGGTCCTTCCCTTATACCTGGCTGTCTGGTGAACCCTGATCCTCTCCCTTATACCTGGCTGTCTGGTGAACCCTGATCCTCTCCCTTATACCTGGCTGTCTGGTGAATAACTATTAAAATCCCCCAAAAGACCCAGCGGCCCATGGGAGGGAGACTCGGGCAATCTCCTACATCACCAAACATGTTCATATATGTAATAATAACTCAATATAATTCAATCTGTCGGAGGGACAGGAAGCCAGAGTGTATTCATACGCCGTAGGCTTTTTATCGAGGTCCTACCCCCTCCCTTCCTCCCAGGGTGGAATTAATGACCCCGCCCAGGATGCAACCCCACAACAAGCTGACTAATTCCTGAATACCTACTTACTGCTAGGTGACCAGAGGCATTAGGTGAAAGGAAATGTGCCCAAGTATTTCTGTCCCCCCCCCCCCGAGATTCGAATCCGGATTTCTCTGGATTGTGTGTGGAGAACGAACCCGACTGGACTACCGGGACCCTACCAGTACAGATAGTCCCTGTACTATCGGGACCCGGGTATGTGTATCGCCTTCGCTTGAAACAACCCAGCGATCACACGTGTATTATGTTACCCAGCAATTTGTTCCTTAAATCTGGAACCTTTTCCTCAAGGCCATTTACCGAGGTCATTTCTGAATCTAATGTTATCCAATTTGCGTCCATTGCTGTCTGTTCCGTTCATTGTGTTTCCATATAATAGTATCCCCTTTGATTGACCAGACCACACACTAGAAGGTGAAGGGACGACGACGTTTCGGTCCGTCCTGGACCATTCTCAAGTCGATTGTCTTTTACTTTAGCCACGTTATTGTGACTCATCGCCTGCAGTATCCGCTTTGTTATACTTTCATTAGTTGGTATATTTGTCTTGTCACTAATTCTTCGCCTTTTCAGAAAACGCAAGTTAGTTTTTTTTTGTTTAATTTGTTAATGTGAGAGGTTTCTTATATATAAACAGATTAAGTATTCATAACGAGAACCATTTTTAAGAACATAAGAACAAAGGTAACTGCAGAAGGCCTATTGGCCTATACGAGGCAGCTCCTATTTATAACCACCCAATCCCACTCATATACATATCCAACCCACAAACAATTTACAATTTTTGTTAAACAATTTACACTCATTCACACCACTATGTTTCAGGCTATATATATATATATACTGTAAAGTATATATATATATATATATATATATATATATATATATATATATATATATATATATATATATATATATATATATATATATATATATATATACTTTACAGTCGCTACACGCGCTTTTATTTTTGTCGCCGCCCCAAAATATGCTCGAATAACGATAAATCAACAACGGATAACCGTTATCAACGTCGTTTGCCCAGGGGAGCGCCGTTGTTATGCAGGAAGGGGGGGGGGGGGTGGGAGCGGGTCAGTACACTCTCGTTCGTACTGCATCAAACGGATGCCGATAACCCAAAAGGAAAACTAGCTTGAAGTAACGAGCAAGTAGTAACGGGGAGCCAACATTAGTAGTCGAATTATTAGTAAAACGTTACTTCAATACCATTTCATTTAGCCTTCTGGAAAGGCCCTAATTAAGTTGCGTCAGCGTAACTTTGCAACGCTTAATTGCATCATGCTTTTAAAGTGTCTAATAAAAACAGGAACCAAATTCTCAATCAGTCAGTGTTAGGTCAGGTTTCGACATGCTTAGCTTATTTATTTGCAGAAAGAAGCGAAACATTTATATCTTGCTTATCTGACACAGGTCACTGCTGATGGATGACGACAAACTATAGAGGTTGTCAGCATATGGAGGAATCTAGTTGATGTACACATGAATCTGGTTTAACCAATGGTTAAATTAGTTAAAAATGGGGCAAGAGGCTTGCCCCATGTCATAAACCTTGCTAAAAGAGGGGTGGAAGAAGGCTGGTGAAAAGCTGGGGAGTGTTTGATACTGTGTCGAATTAGGAAGATTTTGGAGGGGTTTCAAATCTCCAGTTTTGTATTAATCATTCTCACCTGTTGGCAGGCTGAAGAGGTTGTGGGTGGTGATGCTGACGTTGGAGGCGGTGGTCGTGTGGGAGGCCGCAGCACAGGGGAACTGCAGGCATGTAGAGATCCGGAAGCGCCCTGATCCCTGCGCGTGGGCTGCGAGTCCGGAAGAAAACAGGAACGGCTTCCTCAACTGGCTCATATTGGGCTGCAACGTTAACAGCGAGAGGTAAGTTCACAGAGAACAATCACCACCACTCAGGCATCACACAGAACAAGCACAACCATAACTCTAGAAGCCATCTAGTGTGGCACCTCACCGCTTCATAAGATTAGATATACAGTGGTGCTGGTGCCTGGTCATATACTTACAAAACACACTTACTGCTGCCAGCTAATCTCGTTTCTCACAGCATCCCGCGTCCTGTTTATACTCTAGCCGCTCTCTTTCTCTCTCTATGCCTCTCTCTCACAATCATTATGTTCGGTCATCTTCTTAACCTGCCTCTGCTACACTCAGATTACTCCAGAATAATATTTCTCTTCGTTAGTCATTATCCATTCAGTCAACGTGATCGAGCCATCTCCGAACATGCTTTAATCTTGTATTTTTTTGTTTTCACCTTTACATATACTTCATTATATATATATTGCGTTATATTTCTTTTCCCAACTATATCTTCAAAGTCTTAAAATATTCTAATTGTTAATTTTTATTGGGTTAGATTTTTTATTTGCTTATAAAGGGATTATATCACTCAGTATTTAAACTGGTGAACCCCTTCTAGCACTTTTCACACTCTGAAAATTTCACACACTAAATTTTCTTTTTTTTTCGCAACAACTTCATTTTTTGTAAGTCGATTGTGGTGTGTCCCGATTGATTGTCCCTTCACCTTCTAGTGTGTGGTTTGGTCAACATAATTTAGCCACGTTATTGTCACTCATCGCCTGCATTTCACATGGCAATTTTGGCATGCAACAATTACTCATCATACAGCCCGTCCTCCTGGAGTTTTCCAACGTCAAGAAAACGGTCAATGTTAAAGTGGTCTCTCCTAACCTGCCAGAGCACCCAAAACAGAAAACGGGACAGTACGTCACTTTCGCGAGCCGTTTCCATTTTCAAGTACGACAATTTTTGGACTTATGGAACGCATACGATCGAAATGCGACGTTCTTTGTAAGAGGACAGGTTGTATCATAAACTAAGGTGACACCTCTCTCTCTCTCTCTCTCTCTCTCTCTCTCTCTCTCTCTCTCTCTTCGCTCTCTCTCTCTCTCTCTCTCTAATATTCTTACCTCAATCTTCCTTACCACACAGAACAGCCAAGGGGACATTACATAGCCCTGGCTCACACCTAAATATCAAACTACACTTATTAACTTTTGACATCTGCACCAAGTCGGTATAGCTACGGCCTCGCTTCTTACAGGGTAGGAGTTCAATCCCCGATGGTCAAAATGGTTGGGGCATCGTTCCTTCACTCCGTCCTCATTTTCCTTCCAATGTTCTATAAAATCATACTGGCTTACCTCGACGTTTAATTAATTTCCACTAGTATGTTTCATCAGCTTTATTAGTGCCTGTACCTTCGCTCCACACTCCAGCATCAGTGCTGGTCACGCACATAAGAACATGTACAGGTGTTCTTTCATGTTCTTCTCATAATAACCATGCGACAACCATATGATCCTGTCAGACTCAATTTCACCGTTCCGCGGTCATATCGAATCCCCTTCCACCCATCATACCAGTTCTTAAACACGTGTTCTGCTTTATTCATGTCTACATTCACACGATTCATTTCTGTGTTGAAGTATATGTACAATCGACTAAGCTATACGTTTGTTCATCTTTAAAACTGACTTGCCTGACCTATTTTTTCTTGCCTGCACTTGTCTTATTCTAAAAAGCGCCTTTCTGTTTCTTAAATTCTTTTTTGTTCACAACAGTATGTTGTCTTATGCGACCAAGCTCCGTGTTCCTCATTTAAATTCTTGTGTTTTTCTGTGCTTAGATCCATTTGTATAGCTGTCTATTTCAACTCTCCATCACTTCTAGCTGGTTCCTCGCCCTCTTTTCATTCACTTGGGTATTCCACTCAAAATCCATCCCCTTCGTAATTCCTGGGACGAGGCTCGTTGCTGCAAACTTTTGAACGTTTACAAGTTTTCTTGCGTGTCTTTTGAGGTGTAGTAACTTCAAGGCAAAGATGCAATACTCTAAGAGAGTGATCCGTTACGAGTAGGTGGTGAATTGGGTTCATGAATACCTCATTACCTAAAGATTTTCTGAAGGTTCTGCTTTGAATGTTCGTCACAGTTCAGGTTTGCAAGTGTGTAGTGCGCGTGTTTATTTTTATATACGTAGATGTATTCACACGCTACGATGCCCGGTGGTTTTTTATTGGTTCGCGGGTGGTGTATGTGTGTGTGTGTTCACGTTTTCCTAAATAACATCCGGATAATCTCGTCTTAGCATGAAAAGACTCACAAGGTCTGTGCAACAGTTTTCTCTCTATTTCTTTCCTCTCAGTGAGCTCCTACAGCGAATAGCTACTTCCATATTTACGAGTTTACCTGGAGTGGATTCTGGGAGATTTGCTCACCAAGCCTGGCATGGGGCCATGCTTAACCTGAGGCTTGTTCATTACCTTGATGATGAAGTCCGTTGTCTAATGCAAAATTGAAACACATTCTACTGTGTTTCATACTCTAATCTATTAAGTTATATTAATTCCCTTTCCTGTAGCCACGTGCTACTATATTTGAGGCTTGAAGAGGAGTCAGGCGAACCCTTTACGACTATATATATAGCACTGGAAGGGGAACAGGCATAAGATTTGTATGGATTGGGGGTGGAAAGGAATGGCACAAATTTGAAGATGAGCCTTGCACCCTTGACTCTGACGCAGTCGACCCGGGATTTGAACGCGCCTGAGCGACCAGTTGCTCTACCGTCCCCAGTCCAAGTGGCTGGGATTTGAACGACTTGAAGTGGAATGCATGGTACGATATTCCTTTCACCTGTTTTTTTAGACGGGGACTACCTGCCCGGCATGTGCTTGGCAAAACACTATAGATAAGTGTCAGGTTCTTGCGATAAATATTAGCCCTAACTTGCTTATAGTACCGAAATCGGGAAACACGCTTCTCGCTATACTAACCAGGAAGGGTGGGAGATTTGGGACGTGGGAGGCATGCTTTCGGATGTGGTTTGGTTGGGGTCTGTTGTGGTTGCACGATGGTGTGGGTTTAAAATTGCGGCTGCTCGAAATGGGATTAGCCGAGAGTCGAGTACCATATTGTAGAATATGTTTTGTGATGAACTGTGATAAGAGTTATGAGAGAGGAATGGCGAGATTGGATGCAATAGAAGAGTATGGGCTGAGGTATGTACGAATTGTGGAAACGCATAATTTATTCGTGCTTAGGTTGTAAATTTTCCGACGAATTGTGGATTGGGTTGTGGAATGAGCAGTGGGTTGGGCAGTACGTTGGGTAGTGATATGGTAATTGCTTTGGGTTGTTAGTCAAGATATGGAGTTAGATAGGCAGTGGACTCTAATACACATGGAAAAACAGGGAGAAAGACGTGACATGTACAGATACACAAAATACCGAAGTATTGGTGAAATAAAGACAAGTGTATAATCAGAAAGCAAATGGAGCGAATAACAAGAGTGAAACAAAACTACTGATGTAGGTAGAATCCATTAACACAACATATTACAAGAAACTAAAGGAGCAGAAGCTATTGCACTAGAAGAGCAACAGTTGGAAAGGCGAGGCCCTGGAGCTGAATCCCTGTCCTACAAAGACTGTTAGGCAAGGACCCACCTCTTGAGCCTCGCCTCACCTGATACTGGTGGCCAGATCCCCCTCCCTCTCACTGTCCATTGATCTATATGATGCGTGTAGTTATGGTTCACCATGGACAGCCCCGCTCCTGTGCCAGGTAAGTCCTCTACGGGCTCACCATAGCCCGTGCTACTTGCCCCGCTCCTGTGCCAGGTAAGTCCACTACGGGCTCACCATAGCCCGTGCTACTTGCCCGCTCCTGTGCTAGGTAAATCCACTACGAGCTCACCATAGCCAGTGCTACTTGGAACTTTTGTTCCGAGTAGCTGAATTTAAAACAACAACAACATGTAGTTCCCCTCATCCTGATCTACTGTTACTACCTCTTCTCCATCAAGACCCACCCGGAACCCCTCACTCATTTCCCCTCTACACCACACTCTACATTCGCCCTAAAAACACGCTACTTACACCTTAAAAATAGCTTCAAGTATCCACATGCTTACGGGCTCACCATAGCCCGTGCTACATGGACACTTCGTTCTGAGTAGCTAAATCTAAAACAACAACAACAAATCCACATGCTCCCAGTCTACTCTCAACTCTCATGTGTTCTACCTGATGTCACATCTTTTCGCTTTCCTATGCCACATTCCACTCGTTAAATTTTCCCTCAACCAAGACCCGGATATCTCAGTCTTCTGCTCCTTTATACCACAATCCACATGCTATCCCTCAACTCACTGGATCTCTCCACCAACTCTTATTTCTAGCTAATTCAATTCTGCTACACTTTCCATCCTCGTATCTGCCACACCATCTACCCCCCCATTCATATTTTGCACTCCCCTTTCTGCTCTAATGCCCTGTCAATCCTACCCCCATGCTCCCCCCTCAAATAATCCCATCCTTTCCCCTAATATTTACCATTCTTTCCCCAAGGCATATAACCTCTTTCTGAATACTCTAAAACCCTAAATCCTTGCCTACTCCAAAACTTACCCATACCTCGTTTTCTCCAATATTGAATACAATCCCTGCACTCTCCATAGAAATACTGATTCCTCGTGCTCTATCCCGTGCCCGACAACAGCCAAGACTTCAGGCCTAAGACCGTTCTAAAGGGAGGCAGAGACTAGGTGAAAAGCCTAAAAGTCTGGTATACCAATGGAATACCAAAAGGCAATAAATTGAGAAAAGAAAAGAACTTAAAATAATAGCAACAGTGTTAAACAAATCTAACTGAAATGATAACAAATGTAATATTTGATAAGAGAGAACCACACAAAGAGAATGAACGCGGAGCGAACTATTCTCTTTCAAAACAAAAGTAACATTGGACTTCGATATACGTTTAAATCATGATGCATATGGACACACAGTTTATCTGAAAATGAATCTTGCCAAATTATGAGATTTTGTTAGATCTAGACCCTTTCCTCTCCAGAGAACAAGAGACGCAAGCAGAAGAATGATTAAATAATAAGCTTGGCGTAAATGTTATATAGGGGAGGCAGAAACAATCAACTGATGAGTGCAAAGTTGCTAACCATTGGGAACTTCAACCAAGAAGTAATAAACTTGCAAGAGAAAATCATAGATCCACAGGAAGAAGAAGAGACATGGAGGCCAAACCTGGTGGGTGAAGCAATGAGGAAATCCTTGATGTAGCATATCAAACAGGAAAGAAGAATGGTAATGATTTAATTGTAACACTACAATTGTTCATAGAACAATACATATGAAGTTTTATTACATAACCATTATATACTGGGAGGGGGGGGGGTACCACTTATGGTTGTAGGGACCCTCGTCCTCGAAAAAGAGGACATGTAGCATCAAGAGGAGCCTGTGGGGCTTTCACGTACGCTAACATATTCTACTATTCACTATATATATATATTTTGCATGCACATTTTATATAAATCACACTACGCAAGCGATTACTATGTACTAGTCTTTGGAAAGTTTAACAATGATACAAACCACTAAGAAGAGAAGAGAAAATGGGGAAAACATTAGTGTGCTGGAAAGCGAGTACTAGGAATTCTAGAGTATTTCTAGACAGTATCTCTGTCAAACCCAGAGATGGGGAACAAGATACTTCAGCAGACAATACGACTGCCTACACACGCACAAATTGCAAGGAAGCTGATAGAAGGTTCATGCTGCCTCAAATAAATCAAGGATGAAAGCACTGTTTGGCAGAAAAGAAAAAATGCTTTGGAAAAATGCAGCTACGACCAAGCAAGGAGAATCACATCTACAAGAGAACAAGTAGTGAATATATAGAACCCGAGACATAGAAGAATATAAGATAGTCCAACAAAGTTGACAAAGAATCATTGTTCAACATGGAAAAAAAATAAGGAATCGAGAGGAGCATTGATGGCAAGTGAAGAATCAAATGAATCACAGATAAGTCTTTATATCTTTCACAACGTTCGAGTTTTTTAAACAGATAGAACAGGCTTAAAGGATATGTTGTCGAAGCAAATTCCATACAGAATTTCAAAAGAAAATACCATAATATAATGGACGTATTGAATCATTCACTTGGCCAATTAATTGCAAGAAAGGCGGGGCTTAGGAGCTACATGTTAACCCTGAAAGAACTTCTAAGGTAGGATACACATACACATGTCCTCTTCTAGGGAAATTTCTGCATCATTATCGTTGGGTAAGAAAAAAAATAGGACACGTGGGAGGTGGAGAGAAGAGATCAGAGAAAAAGACTGGAAGAAGAGGCAGACTGGAGAAAAGGAGGGCGGTAGATAAGGCAGACTAGATAAGGATATGGAAGGGTGGAAGGATGGGGCAAGGCAGACTGGAGGAGAGAAAGGTAGACTGAATAAGGCAGTGGAGGAGGGGCGGGGTATCTATCGTGAGGCTATCTTGAGATGATTTCGGGGCTTAGCGTCCCCGCGGCCCGGTCTTCGACCAGGCCTCCTTTTTGTTACACACCCCCAGGAAGCAGCTCGTAGCAGCTGTCTAACTCCTATGCACCTATTTACTACTAGGTGAACAGTGCATCAGGATGACAGAAACTCTGCCCATTTGTTTCCGCCATCACCGGGGATAGAATCCGGAACCTCAAGACTACAAATCCGAAGCGCTGTCCACTCAGCTGTCAGGCCTTATCCCAGGGGTGAGAGAGGACAAACTGAACAAGACCGGGGGAGGAGAGGGTGGTGGAGAGAGCATTTCACTCTCATAATGCACCTTATCTCTACTCTACATTGGTATTTCCTGACAATTTATTAATTTTATGCGCTTATGGCAACGAGTTTTACATCGGTGTATTGAAAACATTTATTATATACACATGTATAGATATGTCACGAATCTATATATAAACTATTCCCATAATCATATAATTAATACTAATTATTATATAAGAATATCAATTAGAGTGTTGCAGTGGATTCGAACCCTCGACCAGGGTGGTTGTACCCCAGCCGTGTACCTTACCTCTGGACCACGATATGATATAAATTATACAACCTGGGATTCCACAGGACGTCTGGAGACTCTTACTAAAGTCAGTCCAAAGTGTACTTATAACCCCTATACACTTGGTGTAGGTAGTGGTGTTCTGGAGGCCAGCAGGGGCCTCCAGGTGTACTGTGGCTTCAGTGAACTCCAGGATCTTTAACCTATACCATGTCATGGTCCAGAATAAGGTGTGCGGCTTGGAAGTACCCAGGATGAGGGTTCGAATCCTTCGCATGCCTCCAACTGATTTTATCATTGATAGATCACGTTAGTTTGCTAACGTGTGTGTAATTGTGTGCTAATTTCTAATGTGCCAATTTGTGTATACATGTCATCAATTAGTTTTACCATTATTGAAAAGTTTAGATATTTATTTTTAAAAGGTTGTATATATATGTGTTGTATTGTATCTTGTTACTGTGTGTCTTCAGGTGCAGCCGTAGAGAGTCGAACCCTCACGTGGAGTATGAGGGTTACGACGGGTGGTACAACAACTTCGCCAGACCCAGCCAGGGAGCCGTGGGTGAGTTCCGCGTTGTAGTACACAATTTTCTGGTCGTTATAACTACTCTAGAGGACGGGCTGGTGTAGTCACTCCTGCCTTAGACGTGTAGCCACACACACTGTCAGATACACGCGCATGTTCACCCTTGTTGTTGTTTTAGATTCAGCTTCTTGTAACAAAATGTTCCAAGTAGCACGGGCTATGGTGAGCCCGTAATGGACTTAACTGACACAGGAGCGGGGCTGTAACGCTGTGGTGTTTAACCGCACGTACACCCTGCCTAGCTGGTAGTCACCTTAGTTGTCAAGTATACGAGCATTCGTCCCCAAGCTGTCAAGTCCATAGGGACGACCGTCAAAGCTGACAAATACAGTGACACTGACTGTTGCAGGCCTAGATTCAACAGGCATTTAAACGACCACCTACGAAACAAGTACATCTTTCCGCAATCATGACGAGTTTGTTAACCTTTATTAAACAGTTTACGAGCTTCGAAACTTTACCATGCAAGGTTATTATTATAAAAAACATTGTTGTGCTTCGGAGCTCAAAACACGTTCAATAAATGTAAACACAAAGCCGTCGTGACTGAGGAAAGACGTGCAGGTCTCGCAAGTGGGTGTGTTTGACGACTGATCTGAACATCCGTCCTGTGCATAGTTTCATGGAGTGTTCGTCCGCCAGGAAATGTGTTCATGTCAGGACGTCAAATATGCTTCAGGGCGTCGAGGGAAATCTCCCGGAAAGACAAACATTCAGCGTAAAAAAAATAAACAATGATAAATAACATAAGCCTTGTCTAGTGAAAAAGAAATAACGTGTTTTTATATAGTTTGAACATCAAACTGTAATTAAAACAAATATCAAAATGTGGTATTCCTAAGTCACTTTATCCGTTAACTCATTGTTAAAAGGTATAAGTTCAAACTTTATACCTTAAAAGGTATAAGTTAAAATCTTCATATGATGAATAGTGACTTTGGCTCCTCTTTTAAATACTGAAAGTACTAAAACAGTAAGTAAATGGCTTAACTAGTAAGAATAACGTCACCTTAGTCCAGGGGTGACCTTAGTCACCACCGTCCTGGTTTCGGTCCCGGACGGACCGAAACGTCGTCGTCCCTTCACCTTCTAGTGTGTGGTCTGCTCAACATCAGCCACGTTATTGTGACTCATTGCCTGCAACGTCACCTTACCTTGAGATGGTTTCGAGGCTTGGCGTCCCCGCGGCCCGATCCTCGACCATGCCTCCTAAGTCACAGGTCCAAGTAAGGCGTCCCTCACCAGGACTAGAGGCGCTGCCGTCGCCTCTAGTGAGGTCTTCACTACCGAGCGTCCAGCCCCACTACTCCACATTCACCTTGCCACCTCTCGTTTGTTTTGGTAGGGCGACAGACGACGTTGGGTGAGATAGTGGTTCCCACTAACGATCGTTACCCCCCAATTGCTTTAGTTATGTCTAGTTAACCGCCAGGAATTTATGTAGGGTTGTTTGTTAAATATTCATACTCTCTTAGTATATATGATAATATGTGTACATATCGATATAGAACAATCTTTGTCCATATAACAAGAAACTCGAAGCACTCAGATCTCTAAGAAATAAGCATACTTTCCCTAACTGTTAAGGATATATATATATATATATATATATATATATATATATATATATATATATATATATATATATATATATAACCTGTTTGTCCATCAATGTTCCGTTCAATTCAATTCAAACAGTCTCAGTTTGTCCATCAATATTCTTTGTGATACATGACTGCTGCCTTCCACGGCTCCTCGTACTACCGCCATCTTTGTAAATGCACTATAGTCAATAGTCTAACTCTCTAACAAGCCTTTTCCTCCTGCCGATAGTACAAGTAAATAATCATTATCGTCTCCGTAGACACTCCTCTTCTGCGTCTACTACCGCCTGCCTACAAGGACGGGGTCTACGAGCCGGCCAACAGGACCACCAATCCACTTTACATCAGCAGGATGCTTATGTCTGGAAACAATGGAATGTTATCCAGAGGCGGCAGAACGGCTTTCCTCGTCTTCTTCGGTGAGATAACTTGTCGTTTCTCCGCTTTCTGTTTACGGTTTTTCTCACGTTCTTCGTATTCTATTTACAGCTTTTCTCGTGTTCTTCATTTTCTGTTTACATCTATACTCTTCTTTGTTTTTTTTACAGCTTTCTTTATCTTTGCTTTCTGTTTACAGATTTTATTGTCTTCTTTGTGATATTGTGATAACTCTTCTCTATTGTGATAATCGAATTATCTGAAGAAGACGTTTCTGTGCCCTGGGAAAGGTGGGGGGGGGGAGGAAATTAATCTGGGTAACGTTTCCGTAATACATGGGTCGCATTTATGATATTCGCTGTTATAATAAATAATAAGGTTTACATTTTACAACGTTGTTTTTCTGTAGAGTTAGGCATCGGTAGCTTGGACGAGACAAGATAAGAGACCGAGTAAATAAATTCGATTGGTAACATGTTCAACCGGAAGGTTTATAATGACAGAGCCAATGTAAATTTATAATTACAATGCCAATGTAAATTTTCCAATGAGCCGATGATAACAAAAAACTGCGAGGTTTACATAATGAAGCAATTTACAGCATGGTTGACAAGAAGGTTTATGGTTGACAGGTCAGCAGGTAGTGGAGGAGATATTGGACGCTCAAGGAGCAGGATGCCCTCCCGAATATTTCAACATTCCAGTGGAAGAAAATCACGAATATTTTACAGACAACCCCAAGCTGAAGGAACTACCTCTCCTGCGCACACGCTACGACATGACGACTGGCTTCTCTCCAAACAACCCACGCCAGCAGGTACATAATGACTGTATACGAGTAGCAGAAGTTGTAATACTCCCCAAGCCCGCATAGCAAGTTGGCTTGCTATGTGGCATGCTTCATAGGCATGCCATATACCTACTGAGGCATGCTACTTGCCCTAGTAGGTTTGAGGCAGGTAGCACACTTCGTCAGGAAATGAGGGCAATTCTTAAAATTAAGATTTTGCTGTAAACTCTAGCGTATATAAATAAATAAAATAAAATAAAGGATTAGAACCTAAAATTAGAAGCTTAGATCTCTCACTGAATATTTCAGATAGACATGATAAAGTCCCTCATTTTATTATTATTAAACATTGTTATTAATATTAACATTGAAGTTATTAGAATCAACATTTCTGTATTGTTGTTATTGATATTGTTATTATTACGTTTTTAATTGTGCTTGCTCTCATTATTTGTTGTTGGCTATTGTAGTTGAACGAGATCACACCCTACATGGATGGGGGTCTTGTGTATGGCACCGCTAAGGGCTGGGCTGATGTACTTAGAACCTTTTCCAATGGCTCCTTGGCACCCGATGGCCTCCTGGCCTGGCACGATGAGGTGAGTGAGCGGGCCGGCGTCTCAAGTTTTCAACAACGCCACAAAAATGATGTATTAAATTACCCGAACTTAAACGAGGATTCACGAATAGAAAACGTGACAGCCTGTCAATTTTGAGAGCCACTGTTATTTATACACATCATATTCTGGCCGTTGTGAATTTATACGTCAAAATGTGATTTACTGTTGACCAGACCACACACTAGAAGTTTATAATCGACTTGAGAATGGTCCAGGACGGACCGAAACGTCGTCGTCCCTTCACCTTCTAGTGTGTGGTCTGGTCAACATACTTTAGCCACGTTATTGTGACTCATCGCCTGCATGTGATTTACTATTCGAGAGGGCAGGCTGGAAGGGAAGAGGTATGGGGTAGATAGAGAAGATGGGAAGTGGAAATGGCGCATTTCCTATCACCCAATGTTCTGTTCACCTAACAGTAAGTAGGTACTCAGGAGTTAAGTCAGCTTGTTGTGGGATTGCATCGTTAGCGGGGTAAGTAATTCGGCTTTGAAGGAAGGACCTTGATATAAGCCTAACGTGAATGAACACTCTGGCTGCCTGTCACCCCGACACAATGATTTATTATTATTATATTATTTCATCCATCAAGAGTCCTGAGGCTAGATTCACGAAGCAGTTACGCAAGCACTTACGAATCTGCACATCTGTTCTGAATCTTTGGCGGCTTTGTTACAATTGTTACAATTAATAAAGATGCACAGGTTCGTAAGTCTTGCGTAACTGCTTCGTGAATCTGGCCCCTGTCTCTTAACGTACAGAGCACCAACCACCATAGCTGCCAAAAGCAGTCCATCTTCATATCATAAAAAAAAACCTCCAAATCACGCTATTGCGGAATAGAAATTCATCCACTTGGACTGTCGGGGAAATCGAACCTAGAATGGGGCTTTGAATGTGTAAGAGAAGATTGAAATGTTTTTAGAAGTGGGTTGGAATGTGTCTGAAGGGTGTAGGGGATTTATGGCGGTGGTGGGGGTTGTCTGTAGTGGTAAGGGGTTGTCTGTAGTGTTGGGGGGGGGGGGGGGGGTTGCCAGTGGCACAGAGGCGTCTGTTTTGGAGCGAGTGTCTGTAGTGGTAGAGGTGTTTGAAGTGGGAGGGGTCTATGATAGTGAGGTGTCCGTTAATAATGGGGCGGGGGTGTCTTGTGATGGAGGATGAAGGGGGGGGGAAGGGGGTATCTGTTATTGTGGAATGGGGTTTCCACATCTGTTAATGTGAATGGGTTTATTGTGGTGGAGGAGTCTGAGGTGGTGGGGGTTCTGTGGTAAAGTTTGTCTCAGTTGAGATGGAGGTGGGTGTGTCTAATGATAGTTGTGGCTGGTGTGTGTGTATGTGTCTATGTGTGTGGCAGTCTGTCGCTACCCCATGTAGCTGAGTACATGAGTGTAGTGTATCGAGTACAAGGTGTAGCGAGTGTTTAAAGACCAGTTGACCAGACCACACACTGGAAGGTGAAGGGACGACGA
>WNGS01052365.1:3716010-3745391 GCA_020271785.1 Procambarus virginalis
CGTTTCGGTCCGTCCTGGACCATTCTCAAGTCGATTCCTGGTTTAAAGACCAGTATTATCATTTTCCAGCTAGGAGAAGGTTTTCCCGCCCAAAACACCCAGCGCCTGCCTATGGCCAACCCGCCCCCGCCTACCAACCACTCGGAGTTCGTCGACAGAAGCTCAACAGCTCCAGTCGACCGGTTCTTTAGTGAGTTTCTGTTTAACATTAAGTTACAATTCCAAAAAAAGGTAGAATCAATCTACATTCTATATATATACAACAAATTCACAAGGGCCGTGATGAGGTTCGAACCTACGTCAGAGAGGATCCCAGACGCGCCTTATATATATATATATATATATATATATATATATATATATATATATATGTATATATATATATATATATATATATATATATATATATATATATAATATATATATATATAACTTTATATATATATATATTTAAAATTAATTAATTTATATATATATATCTGTTAATTCCACATAAACCCCATTCCACATTAACAGAAAGCCCCAATAATAATAATTATTATATATATATATATATATATTATATATTATATTATATATGCGTAATATACCGAAAGGCTAGATAACAAATTCTTATTTTGAAAGGAAGTTGAATAATGAACTCTCCAATATTCAGTTTAGCACTGCAACAGAGTTAAAAACAACAAAACAAAATGAGAGCTGGATTATTGGACTATCTGTTCATCAGGATTCTTGACTTCCTCTCACAGAGCTGGGGAATCCAAGAGGGAATGAGAACCCGTTTCTGCTAACCTTCGGAATCTTCTGGTTCCGTTGGCACAATGTGATAGCGAGGTTCCTGAGGAGAAATAATATCAACTGGTCAGGTAAGCTGAGGTCTCTACCATCTCGTTAATAACAGACCAGGTAAGCTGAGGTCTCTACCATCTCGCTAATAACAGACCAGGTAAGCTGAGATCTCTACTAGTTATTGGAACCTTTGTTTCACTTACGAATAGAAAAGAACATTGTATATAAAGGATCATGGGCTGCTTACAGCTATTCCATGTGAGAGAAGTACATTTACCGGTAATGTGTAACAATTTATATAAGATCAATTTAATTATTTATATTATAACCAACAATTTAATGAGGATAAGTTATTATTGCTATTATCTGAATTTTATAATTGCCTCTAATACTAAAAATATTAAAAATATACTAGAAACAGTTTACCATCATTTGGATTTCCATAGTCGGGGTCAAAAGTTTGTTAGGCTTATCGAGGTATCCAGAGAGCAGTAACCTGTCCTGCAACCCATAACAGTCGCCTAAATCACAAGAATCTATCTACTGCTGGGTATAAAGAGTCATCAGGCATATGGAAGCGTACAGAAACGTCTCGCATTGGCCGGAATCTGACTTGGGGTCCAGTAGCCTGAAAACCGACTGAGCTACCTTTAAACAAGTAGTTGTACGATGCAGAATAGATTTCGCTTTGTAACCTGGGGGTCAGATTCACGAAACAATTACGCAAGCACTTACGAACCTGTACAACTTTTCTCAATCTTTGGCGGCTTCGTTTACAATTATTAAACAGTTAATGAGTTTCGAAGCACCAGGAGGCTGTTTTAACAATAACAACAGTTGATTGGGAAGTTTTCATGCTTGTAAACTGTTTAATAAATGTAATAAAAGCCGTCAAAGATTGGGGAAAGATGTACACTTTCGTAAGTACTTGCGTAACTACTTCGTGAATCTGGCCCCTGTACTATATGTTCTATTTTTATACGGAAAACGACGATTCTCTCTTTCAGACGAACGAGTGTTCAACGAGGCGAGGAAGTGGGTGATAGCAACGTACCAGGCTGTCGTTTTCTATGACTGGCTCCCCAAATACATGAGGGAGGATCTTGGACGGCACTCATTCACACCACTATGTTTCAGGCTAGTTGAAAGCATTGCAACATTGCATACCTTGACTTTAAGAAAGCTTTTGATATTGTGCCTCACATAAGACTTACTACAACGTTACAAGTACATGGTATTGGGGAAAGGGTTATTGTAAATTGCTTTAGGAAGGGGTTACTTTAAAGGAAACAGACGGTTAGAATAAACCAGAGATGGAACCAGTGCAATATATGGATTTTTTCTTCAGCTTTAACCTTAAATTTGTTGGCGTCATTTAGATAGTGATGTTCAGTTTTGGCCACAGCACAGTAAAATGAATATCTGTTTTTCTAAGATGTAAAGAGAACGGCTTTTGGAGTTATCGATTCACGGTTTGGGCAATATCTTGGGGTCCTGTTGCTACTGACGAGAACTACCCCAAATACCTGCCTGTTTCACCAGTGTGAGCCTCTATAAAACACACTGATAGCCAATTCAGCTGGACTTCACATTGTGTATTGATAAACTATTCCAGTTATTGTTATTATTACTGTTACAGTTTATATTGGCGGCGTTATTAAAGTAGCCACAGTGTTCAATATCGACGTAAAGATTTAAGCTATATATTATAACATACACTATTGAATTATAGTTTACATTATTGGATTACAGCATACACTATTGGATTATAGCAACAACTATTGAATTATAGCATCCACTATTAGATTATAGCATCCACTATTGGAGTATAGCATACAGTATTGGATTATAGCATCAACTATTGAATTATAGCATCCACTATTAGATTATAGCATCCACTATTGGAGTATAGCATACAGTATTGGGGTATAACATACATTATTGGATTATAACAACCACTGTTGGATTATAACATCCACAAGAGGCCGGCGCTGTGGCTCCTGACACGTCTGGTCCCAGAGGTTGAAGACATTCTGTTTAGTTATACACAAATTAATACAGTGATAAACTGTATTTATAGAAACAGTATAAAAGCGTCAAGAAATGTCGATACGTGCTCACCATAGCCCGTGCTACTTAGAACATTTGTTCCGATTAACTGAATCTTAAACAACAACAAAATAGTTAAGCCGGAATGATGTGTTACCCAAAATCTACAATAATATCCCAAAGCCTACTGTATGTTGTTGTTGTTGTTTTAAATTTGGCTACTCGAAATCAAAAGTTGCAAGTAGCACGGGCTATGGCGAGCCCGTAGTGGACCGACTTACCTAGCACACGAGGGGGACCAACTGCACAGTACATAATGTATGTACTGCCTATATACAAGTTGTGAGTATATGTATGTCGATGGCAACTTGTATAATGAATACAAAGGTACGAGCGTGATCATGGCAACTTGTATAATGGCTACAAAGGTACGAGCATGATCATGGCAACTTGTATAATGACTACAACGGTACGAGCGTGATCATGGCAACTTGTATAATGACTACAAAGGTACGAGCATGATCATGGCAACTTGTATAATGACTACAAGGGCACGAGCGTGATCATGGCAACTTGTATAATGGCTACAAAGGTACGAGCATGATCATGGCAACTTGTATAATGACTACAAGGGCACGAGCGTGATCATGGCAACTTGTATAATGACTACAAAGGCACGAGCATGATCATGGCAACTTGTATAATGGCTACAAAGGCACGAGCTTGATCATGGCAACTTGTATAATGGCTACAAAGGCACGAGCGTGATCCTGGCAACTTGTATAATGACTTCAAAGGCACGAGCGTGATCATGGCAACTTGTATAATGACTACCAAGGATACAAGTGTGTTCATGGCAACCCATCCTCCAAAATTTATTAGCCCATACATCAACTACACATAATATGACCTGCTATACAAGAGAAACTACATGTTCCCTACTACTGTATTTAAAAGGACATGGGGGAAATGGTACTGACTTAACCAATAAATTCATAATGTATTCAAACTTAGTACACAAGTACTACAGAAGGCCTATGTCAATAAGACATTCATTCTCTTGATAAAGCAACAGTTTAGATTTGTATGCATTATATATATAATATATTATATATATTATATATATTATTATTATATATATATATATATATATATATATATATATAATATAATATTATACTTTACAGTCGCTACACGCGCTTTTATTTTGTCGCCGCCCCAAAATATGCTCGAATAACGATAAATCAACAACGGATAACCGTTATCAACGTCGTTTGCCCAGGGGAGCGCCGTTGTTATGCAGGAAGGGGGGTGGCGGGGTCAGTACACTCTCGTTCGTACTGCATCAAACGGATGCCGATAACCAAAAGGAAAACTAGCTTGAAGTAACGAGCAAGTAGTAACGGGAAGCCAACATTAGTAGTCGAATTTTAGTAAAACGTTACTTCAATACCATTTCATTAGCCTTCTGGAAAGGCCCTAATTAAGTTGCGTCAGCGTAACTTTGCAACGCTAATTGCATCATGCTTTTAAAGTGTCTAATAAAAACAGGAACAAATTCTCAATCAGTGTTAGGTCAGGTTTCGACATGCTTAGCTTATTTATTTGCAGAAAGAAGCGAAACATTTAGATCTTGCTTATCTGACACAGGTCACTGCTGATGGATGACGACAAACTATAAGTTGAATCTAGTTGATGTACACATGAATCTGGTTTAACCAATGGTTAATTAGTTAAAAATGGGGCAAGAGGCTTGCCCCATGTCATAAACCTTGCTAAAAGAGGGGGAAAGAAGGCTGGTGAAAAGCTGGGGAGTGTTTGATACTGTGTCGAATTAGGAAGATTTTGGAGGGGTTTCAAATCTCCAGTTTTGTATTAATCATTCTCACCTGTTGGCAGGTGAAGAGGTTGTGGGTGGTGATGCTGACGTTGGAGGCGGTGGTCGTGTGGGAGGCCGCAGCACAGGGGAACTGCAGGCATGTAGAGATCCGGAAGCGCCCTGATCCCTGCGCGTGGGCTGCGAGTCCGGAAGAAAACAGGAACGGCTTCCTCAACTGGCTCATATTGGGCTGCAACGTTAACAGCGAGAGGTAAGTTCACAGAGAACAATCACCACCACTCAGGCATCACACAGAACAAGCACAACCATAACTCTAGAAGCCATCTAGTGTGGCACCTCACCGCTTCATAAGATTAGATATACAGTGGTGCTGGTGCCTGGTCATATACTTACAAAACACACTTACTGCTGCCAGCTAATCTCGTTTCTCACAGCATCCCGCGTCCTGTTTATACTCTAGCCGCTCTCTTCTCTCTCTATGCCTCTCTCTCACAATCACTATGTTCGGTCATCTTTTTAACCTGCCTCTGCTACACTAGATTACTCCAGAATAATATTCTCTTCGTTAGTCATTATCCATTCAGTCAACGTGATCGAGCCATCTCCGAACATGCTTTAATCTTGTATTTTTTTGTTTCACCTTACATATACTTCATATATATATTGCGTTATATTTTCTTTTCCCAACTATATCTTCAAAGTCTTAAAATATTCTAATTGTTAATTTTTGGGTTAGATTTTTTATTTGCTTATAAAGGGATTATATCACTCAGTATTTAAACTGGTGAACCCCTTCTAGCTCTTTTCACACTCTGAAAATTTCACACACAATTTTCTTTTTTTTCGCAACAACTTCATTTTTTGTAAGTCGATTGTGGTGTGTCCCGATTGATTGTCCCTTCACCTTCTAGTGTGTGGTCTGGTCAACATAATTTAGCCACGTTATTGTCACTCATCGCCTGCATCACATGGCAATTTTGGCATGCAACAATTACTCATCATACAGCCCGTCCTCCTGGAGTTTTCCAACGTCAGAAAACGGTCAATGTTAAAGTGGTCTCTCCTAACCTGCCAGAGCACCCAAAACAGAAAACGGGACAGTACGTCACTTTCGCGAGCCGTTTCCATTTTCAAGTACGACAATTTTGGACTTATGGAACGCATACGATCGAAATGCGACGTTCTTTGTAAGAGGACAGGTTGTATCATAAACTAAGGTGACACCTCTCTCTCTCTCTCTCTCTCTCTCTCTCTTCTCTCTCTCTCTCTCTCTCTCTCTCTCTCTCTAATATTCTTACCTCAATCTTCTTACACACAGAACAGCCAAGGGGACATTACATAGCCCTGGCTCAAACCTAAATATCAAACTATACTTATTACTTTTGACATCTGCACCAAGTCGGTATAGCTACGGCCTCGCTTCTACAGGGTAGGAGTTCAATCCCCGATGGTCAAAATGGTTGGGGCATCGTTCCTTCACTCCGTCCTCATTTTCTTCCACAGTTCTATAAAATCATACTGGCTTACCTCGACGTTTAATTAATTTCCACTAGTATGTTTCATCAGCTTATTAGTGCCTGTACCTTCGCTCCACACTCCAGCATCAGTGTGGTCACGCACATAAGAACATGTACAGGTGTTCTTTCATGTTCTTCTCATACCAGCGACACCAATGACCTTTCACATCCTTGTTCTCATACCCCTTCCACCCATCACATTCTTAAACGTGTTCTTTTATCTACTTCCGATTTCTTTTGAGTATAATGTAACAATCTATAACTTTCATTAAACTTTCCTACTATTTTTCTTGCTGCACTTCTTATCAAAAAGCGCCTTCTGTTTTCTTAATTTTTTTGTTCAAGTTTTCTTTCGAACTCCTCATTTAATCTTGTGTTTTACTGCTTAATCCATTTTTATGCCGCCTTCACTCTCATCATCTAGCTGTTTCCTCGCCACTCTTTCATTCACTGGTATTCACCAAACCATCCCTCGTAATTCTGGGACGAGGCTCGTTGCAAACTTCTGAACGTTTACAAGTTTTCTTGCGTGTCTTTTGAGGTGTAAACTTCAAGGCAAAGATGCATACTCTAAGAGTGATCTCACGTAGGTGGTGACTTGTGTTCAGAATACCTCATTGCTAAAGATTTCTGAAGGCTGCTTTGATGTTCGTCACCTTCAGGTTTGCAAGTGTGTGTGCGCGTGTTTATACGTGTGTATTCACACGAATGCACGTGTTTTTAGTTCGCGTGTGTGTGTGTGTTCACGTTTTCCTAAAAACATCCGGATAATCTCGTCTTAGCATGAAAAGACTCACGAAGGTCTGTAGCAACAGTTTCTCTCTATTTCTTTCCTCTCAGTGAGCTCCTACAGCGAATAGCTACTTCCATATTACCTAGTTTACCTGGAGTGGATTCTGGGAGATTTGCTCACCAAGCNCCTCCATGCTTGGATTCAATAATCCAAGTTGTTGGATTATTGTAACCAGAGATTTTTGCAGTTGAATAACTACCTTCTTTTCGTTGAAGTCAAATGGTTGTTTGACTATTCCTAGCGTTTGATTAGCATTCTTCACTGCAGCTCCTCGACTTCAGCTCAACAAGTTAGTAATTATCAAAAGAAGGCACCAAGACGAGGAGACTTATGTAGCAATCAAGTTCAACAAGCCACACTGTAGGACAGAAAACAGGATACGCATTTTCACCCATAGGTTGAAAAAATCCACATGGCACTGCCTACTCGTCGAAGCCCCAAATGCCAAGACATTACTGCATTTTGAATTTTAGATAATAGGCCTATGAGTCACTGGCGAATTTTTGCTCTGGAAGCGTTCGCTGCCGTCCACTGGGCCAATCGTTCGCTGGCTGGCGACCGATTCCCTTTGTATGTAAACATATCGCGCGGGAGGGACGCTTTTGAGAACTTCTTCATGGGAATTTCAGCCTCTTGCACGTGAAGTTAATGCTTGTAATATGTCGACATACCAGGTAAGGTCGCTAGAGGAGGCAGATCAGATCATACGGGAGCACGAGAGGAAGACTAAGACCACATACGCTCTCCTCAGGTCCACCAAGAATTTCGGCTGTGTTGATGTCCCAGGTAGGACCATTTAAATGTCCCAGTGTCGTATTTCTTTTTTTTTTTGTAAATGGCATTGTATTCGCGATTCGGTGTTCTTAGAGCATATTTGTTTTATATGATAATTGTTCTGTAGTGTGTGAATGTGTAGCTATTCTCATTTTATTGTCCAAAATGCTGTGCTTGCTAGTGGCTGTACAAGAATGTAAGAACTCTTGTATATATCAATAAATAAATAAATCAAAATTTATATTATTCTCTCATGATTGTTATGATTTACAAATTTTTTTTGCTCTTCACTCTTGATTACTACTATTCATGCCTACCTACAACTATTCCCTCTTGATTGCTACTATTCAATCCTACCTACAGCTGTTCCTTCTTGATTACTACTATTCACTCCTACCTACAACTATTCCCTCTAATTACTACTATTCAATCCTACTTACAACTGTTTACTCTTGATTGCTTCTGTTCACTCCTCATTTTAACTACAGTATTCATTTGTAGTTGTAACAATTAATGCTTAGTATTCATTTCAGCCTGTGCAAATGATGAAAACGAAGTCAGATTTGAAACGGTGGGAGTTCCTTATTGTGGCGTGCCGTTTTTTTGTGGCGGGACTCAAGATTCTCCAGTGCCAGTCGTACAGAGGTCGAGGAGGAAGAAAGAAGAAGGAGATCAAAATTGAGGTGTGTTAATAGATTACAAGAGCTGTTGTAGAGGACCGGCTGTTATTAGGAGACTATATCCTGGAGCCTACCAGGAGAGGGTTCTGGGAGTTCTTCTATCCTCGAGCCCGGCTGAGGCCAGGCTCGACTTGTGATAACTTGGTCCAACTTGTCCACATTACTGTAATTATCATTTAACCTAATGGTGAACACGTATAGGCCTATAGTGTGTGTCTGCGTGTGTGAGATATACACAGTGGAAGGGAGAGAGGAGATCACTACAACTGGATTAATTTGAGGGCCACAATCCATAGTGGCTTAGTTTGGGACAGGGAGCTGGCAGCTTGTCAGAGGTCTCTGTTATTTCTAAGGTTCTTTTGAGAAGGATTTTAAATTGAGATTTATAGCTTTAGTGGGTATACAGTTCCATGTTCATTGCCCAATGGGTAAAAAACACCTGATTTTGTCTGTCATACACTGTGGCTTGTTGAGCTGGAGTCTATTACTTTTTATGAATGTTATGTAATGAATGATCTGGATGAATTTTTAAATTTTTAAATGTATTTTATTATTTTTAAGGTCTCGGTGAGATTACCTTTGTCATTTCTAATCTGTAGTGTTGTTAATGTGAGCTCCTCAGCATTTCCTGGTATGTGAGTGGACTTAATTCTGGGAGGATTTTTGTCATACAGCAAAACTATAGAGATAAGTTTTCCGTATACTTCTGTCTAGTATACTGTAGTGTAACATTAAGAAGCAACTTGATTCTCAGAATTGTTAGTGAATGATGCTGTTGTTGATTTGCAATTATATTTTAATGTATGTTAACTAATTGTTTAAGATAGATTTTACAAAATGTACAAAGTTAGCAATAAAAAGTTAACCTAGGTGGTAGGAGAGCTGTCTTCTACTAACTATATATGAGATTTATAAACAAAATATGATTATAGTTGTATATTAAATCTCTTAAATTCCTCCATTTTATTTTTTTTTCTACCATAATTTCCATCAAAATTTCCATTAGGTCTTAGTCAACATATGATCTGCTTATGAAAGAATGAAGGAAACAGTGTATTGAATTTGCAGCTATCAAATATTGCAAGACTTGCAAGGCATCAAACAAAATGAAGGAAAATTCAACATTTCTACCTTTTGCTAAATATATCCTTCATAAATATATCCTTTAAATATATATATACTGTATCTTAATACGTAATGTCAACCTCTCCTTATTGATTTCATGTTGCCCTTTTCTCATTTTGCCTTTTGATAAGCAATAGCCATATTGCTATGTTGGGCTTGATTAAAAAGTTACAGGCTAAATTTCATGTGATAATTTATTCAATTCTCATCATCGTGGTGTATTACAGTAGGATGGCTGTTGTGGGTATGTGGGCCTACGGGCCGCTCCAAGCAACAGCCTGGAGGACAAGCTCTCACAAGTCAAGCCTGGCCTCGGGCCAGGCTTGGGGAGTAGAAGAACTCCCAGAACCCCATCAAGCAGGTATCAAGCAGATGTTGCTTACTCTAATTTGCTGTTTCAGCTGACTGGGTCTGGAGCAGGCGTGATCGGTGAGGCAGGTGTCGGGGATGCTGGGGGGGATGATGAGGATCCCATGCACATGAAGCCAATGATCAAGAAGAAAAAGAAGGCTGGCCGAACCCATAAGGTTGGCTGTACTGCCACCATCATCATGAAGGAAGTCATATATTATCCTGAGTTCCAGGTTAGTTTAGTAGTTTTATTGCCCAGCAGGAACAAATATACAGTATTATTTATTTAAAGCTTTTACTATGTATTTTGTTTTGGTTAGTTATATTTAACTTTTTATGGAGCATTTTGAATATTACTATTAATTGTAATTAGTTTTTCTGAGCTGCATCTCCTATAGCTCATTGTACAGTATAGGTAATAAGAGTAAAAATTTATATAACATGAATGTTCTCCAAGGGTCTGTGTTTCCTTATACAACCTTGGAATGATTAGGTTAGGTTAGCTAACACTGTTAGAGTGATCCTTCACCTCAGGTACAAAATGACCTTCTAACCAATTGTAAAACATGACTGGACATCCATGTAGTAGGCTGAGCTATATTTCAATTTATACATGTCAGCTGCATTGGCACAGCAAAGCAGTGAATTTCCTACTTGCCTTGAACCCAGGAGTATCATCATAGTCTCTGCTCATGGCACCAATATAAATTTGTTCTGTTAGCATCATTAATTTCTTTGGGATATAAAGAATCATCCTGTATTATCTCAAATTTTGAAATGTATTCTTCACTATCTTCTGCAGAAGCTAACTGCTTTTCCTTGCATCTTTTCATGCACTTGATACCTTGTTGAATCTTATAGCCTTGTAGCCACCAATCACTATACACACAATCCTCACATTGTGTCAGTGCTTCAAGGACTATGTACAGCTCCCCTTGTTTGGACCAAGTAGTGGTACAGTACTTGGAAATTGCCAGTGATAAAATGGAACTGGAATGAATAACAAATATTCAGAAGAATCTGTTCTCAAGCCAAAAATAATGAAATCCCATGGACTGCCAAAGGGAGCTCAAACTACTGTACCAGTCAAAATAAATGGCCACCTGATATCTTTACCCTCCACCAATTGGTGGCCAGCTGGGTTGGCTAGGCAAGCAATGAGCAGTAAGCTAGCCCCCCCTCATTGGCAGTCACTTGTGATGCCAAGTATGGGTTTGTTAAGGCTATTAAGTCTATAAATGTGTAGCTGGCAGAGCGGGTACATTTAAAAGATTTTTGTGTCTTTGGTGACAATGTTGTTCTGCCTATATAAGTGTGAATCTGATTTTCAATAACAGCAGATGACACAACCAAATGATTCTTCTCAGAAAGCTGCTCTTCATGGTGACTTGAACCATTATTATTTTCATAAACTCCACAAATGTGGTATAGTCGGATTTCTGATTTGTATAGCTAATTCAATAGATCTGATAGTAACTGGATCAGAATTCTTCCATTGCTTCCAGCCTTTCCATTGATCAAGTTCCATTGGAGCAAAATCACATGTGTCTTTTTGCAAAATCCACTATGTGGTCTTTTTATTCACATTATTTTACATAATTGAAGCATTTCTTGGGCTGAGGTGTAACTTTTAATGAAGACAACCTTGTATTAAAATACTACTTGTGATAGTTTGTAAATAATGTCATAAATGATTACTATTACAGTGTTACTATTATTCAACAGCTTTTTGAGCACTCAAAAAACAATCGCATTGCTGTCGCACGTCAACTTAAAGATGCATTGAAGTCCAAGGCTCCTGTACAGAAAGATCGAATAATCTACGTCACAGTACCTGCAATGTCTGACCATTTTGGTCACTCGGTCGGACTGGTAAGCTGAAGAATCATTAAATATCTTAATGATTGCCTTGATAATGTTGCAATTATGTTGCAAATAGATTAGTGTTATATATGGAATCAATGATTTTCCAATAAATTCTTATTGTTTGTTATATATGTGAAGTTGAATGTATCAATATTGCACAATAAATTGTGAGCATATATTAAAATGTTTGAAGTTTGTTGCTAATTTTGTTATTTAATTTGTTTGTATCTGGCAACAGGGCACCACAAAGGTTAGTAGCTACCACCTTGTTTACTCAGAACTACAACTGTTAACATAGTGAGAATGATTGGGTTGTAAAAATACAGCCAAATTATGCATTAAGGTTTAATCAGTATCACTCATCACTTGCTGCTTGTGCTTGTCAGTGTGCTCATACCGGTCATGCTTAATTCTTTTATGTAAAGTGTCTTAGAGTCATCGTAAATATAGTGCAGCAGTAATTTATTGTGCTCGTTCTTTTTTTTATTATTTCATCTCATTAAATACATAAAATTTTATTACTGTAGTGAAAATTCAAATAAAATACTGAAAACATTTTAACAGCTCAATATCTAAATCATTAAAGAATTTATATACTGTATATATATATTTATGAACTACTGGAACTACTGTGTCTTGATTATTTTGTTGAATTTTTTGTGGTGTTTCGAAATTGTGAAAATCATTCAACATGACATAGGCATTTATTAGCTAGATTTCCTAAGTGTAGGTTAACACTGGGGTTTTCATGCACTTTATAATTTTTATGGATTCACATATCGTGACACCTCCCAAATGTTCTGCAGTGGCAGTTTATCTGAGAGACTAGAGTGGTGATTATTCTCATCTCTGTCTGTGAATACAGTAGTTTCATTTTCCTTTCGATGATTCTGAGGATCAACATCCCTGCGGCTCGGTCGCTGACCAGGCCTCTTGGTTGGTGGTCTAGTCAACCAGGCTGTTAATAATATTTGGAGCTGATAGGTAGCAGGAGTTCTTAATTGTAATGCTCTGGTAGGTTTCATTAGAGAGGAGTTGAAAAAAGTAGAGTTTCAAAGATCTCTGCACTGCACCTTCTTATTTCTTATACAGTATAATGTTAAATTATTGTATGTGAATTTGCTTGTACCAAGGCTTTTCTGGAATGCATCCCTCATTGAAAAAAGGACTCACTGTTTCCACAACAAAGTACAATATTGTAGAATGTGATAATTAAAATATTTGATGTATTTCCTTCTAATTTTATTTTATAAAAGTTCAGTATACTGTTCTGTTTTTTTAAGTACATTGTATTTGTATTGTATTTTGGACAAATTGTATTTACAATGAAATCCTTCATAATAATGAGTTGAAATCCTTTGTATTAATGTGAGGGGGTTTTGCATTTTTCAGCAAGGAGCAAAACGTCTATTTGTGAAGAATGACTTTTATGGTCACAATGAACCAGGCTCCAGCAAGCGAGTATATTATCCCGTTAAGCAAGAGAAATTAAATGTCGCACAGTTAACGAAACGTATGAAGGTGGAAGAAGATGACACAGAAGCCAGAGCCAAGGAAGTGCGTGAAATCTTGCAAGGTATCATGGGGCTTACATACAAGGTCAGTTTTCAAATAAATTTTTTCTTTGCATTACATGAAATGCCAAAAAAAAATATCCCTGGCTTGGTGCTTTCTTTTGATAATTGCTTACTAAATATTTTATGCATTTTTCACTTTTCTCATCTCTCTTGTGTTAAGCATTTTAATCAAGCAAAATCTATACCATATTAATAAAGACTTTTAATAAGAAAAAGTATTTAAGAACAGTCCAGTTTAGTACTGGAGAGTGGCTTGTACTGAAGACCGGCTCTGCTGTTGGTGGGAAATACACACACTCCCTTCAGTACTTCATATACTGAAGGAGTACTTCCTCACATCCCTCTAACTCATGTGTATTTTGCTAATTTTTTGTTTTACTTCCTGTAAAATATTACTTTATTCCCAATATTTCTTTCCTACCATCCATTCCTAAGCTTGTGTAGTTGAGTAGGTTTACAATGGAACTAATGTACGAATAGCATAGGAGTCATAATGTTATCGGTTTCCTCATGTGCAGAGATAATAATAGACACAGTGTTAACTTTGAATTACAGTATAACTTAAACAACTTACTGTTTTCTTGCTGATGTGTTAACTTTTCTGTAGCAACCTGGAACAACTGAAGCATATCGTGAACTATATAAAGACTTGATGCATGCCAAGCTCAAGTATCAGCAGACGATGGACACACTACTTGGAGGAACCCACGTTGCACAGATCCACGTGGTAGATGGCATAGTAGGACAGAACGGAGATAATCAAGGTAAGGCAAACATTTTCAGAAGCCTTGTATATTTGAACATATTTCCTCAAAACAGATAATTTTAGTTTTCATAGATTTTTTGTCTTCTGAATTATACCTCCTTGGTTTCTCTCAGAGCCAGTAAGATCCATCGGGACTATTTTGTCACTAGGCTTTAAAGAACTTATCCTACAATGACATAGTCACTGCTTGCTATCAGACTGGCCTGGCTGGGTGCAATGTGATAATCACTTCGAGTACCTTTCCCAAGTACACACCACAGCTTAGGTGAAAGTGATCCTGTTCTATTCAAGTATGACTGTGTGGGGTAAAATGAAAAAAAATTAAGAATACAGAACTTATTAAATGGAAACGATAATAATTAATGAAGGTATAATTACTCCACTGTGTGTATTGAATAAAGTTTAAAAAAAGGATGAAAGGAATAGGGGAACTGTGGTAGCAGTTTATTTATTCTTAGTTAAAATCTTGACTGTATAAATGAAGGCGTAACACTTCCTGTGCCTCCTTTCACTAAGCATTTTGCAACACCCTGCTTGACGTAAGTGTACTAATGCAATACAGGTATTATTATGTGTTATTGTCCCAGACATTGAGCTTCATAACTTGTACAAAAATTAATTATGCTCTGGTGTGGCTGTTACAGATCCTGTTTAGGTGGTCAGTTGATGGTTGAGGTTGGTAAGCATTCCAATTTGAGAATTTTAGCCCATTGATTCGGTTTAGTAATTAGGTCCTTAACCTTACCTATCTGAACTCTTTTGAGGGATCTAGAAGATATGAAACTACTTTATCTTACCATGAACTGACAGGGAATAAATTTAAATGTATTAATGTAATGTTTTTATATACACATAATAATTATTCATCAGAAGTTATACATGTAACAGATACACAAGTAAATAAACCAAATTATATGCAAACCTATGATGAAATTCATTTAAGATCTCCTACATATATCTATAGAGCCACTTGCACAATTGATGCCCTGTTTTCCCCAGAGTCTAAAAGGCATCCAAATATAATATATATATATATATATATATATATATATATATATATATATATATATATATATATATATATATATATATATACATATATATATATATATATATATATATATATATAATATTTATTTTTGGCCAGACTCTTAATGATGTTTCTCAAAAGCCACATAATTTTTTAGTTAATCAAAGTCTCTTGTCATTTAATAATAATAAATTTGTTTTTTTTCTTTGACTCTATTAAAAATCTTGGCCAAGGTGATGGAAATGAGAACGCTTGGCCAGTACCAAGAACAGCTGTGGTTGTGACTACTTCTGCAGGACCCACTGCAACTCTGCCACCTGTCTCGTCTGTTACCACTACCACAACCATTGCTGCCCCTCAGGTTCAACAGAACCCTACAGTAGCAACAACAGCTACAACAGCAGCAGATGGCAATAATCAGGAAACCAGTATCTTTATTGAGGCTATGGAAGCTATTCTAAACTCACAGATATAAAGAATTTTTTTATTTGTATTTTATAAGCTAAGGGCAAAATCACTATAGGCCTTTGTCATCTATTACAAATTTGGTGTTTATCTGAGAACATTATGGATCATCATCATCATCATCATCATTAGTAGCAGTCATCACCACTGGGGCATCCATCATCATCAGTAGTCATCACCACCACCATTATACACTGGTACTTGACCTTGGCCCTGTGCCTAAATATCAACATTACCTTATCTCCATCATTATCATTAGCCACAGTAGCTTCTCTGTTTTCATTTGGTGAGGAGGCATTTACCCAGAACCTATATGGAAGTGCTGTCAGACCAGTGACAGCGCAGCTTGTTCTCTCAATTTGTCTTTCCATAAAATATTCAAATGTTTTGCCTAACCAGGAATGTACGCCCTTACACAACCCACCTAACCTGTAGACTCCAAGGCCTAGAAAATGTCAATATTACAGTGCTGTAAGTTTCACTATTATGTCCTATGTTTAATGTATAAATTGTAATATGTTAGGTGAGAGGACAGGTTCCATCTTCCATACGTGATGGAAACAGAGTGATGCATATAGTAGTTGAGTATGTCACCAGCTTCGGAATGTAACATGCCCGAGAGCACTGCTCCTCACTGTTCATAAGATCTTTCCCCATGTTGACACATCTTAACTGAAATATACCTCCACCACATGATAAAGGTGATGATGATATTTAATCAGTCATTTCAAAAACTAGGGTAAAGTGTTCCATTTCCATTGTTCCATTATCTTGTCTTAATTGTTAGTCATTCCTTCTCTCATCTAGAAAATTTACCCGAATCAACCTCATTATCTTTCTACCTCTCAAATTCATTCATATACACTGCATAAAATGTTAAATATACAGTGGCACCTCGACTTACGATTGTCCCTACTTACGATAATTTCGAGTTACGATGTAAATTTCATCGAAAAATGTGACTCGACATCCGATGGTGTCGTCAACTTCCGATATTTGTTGGTACACGTTCGGGTCGACCGAGCGTGTGGTTCCCCGACCTCCCTCAGTTTACTACAGCTGCCCGCTTAGTGACGATCGCGCCTATAAGAAATTTTGTGGTGATTTTTTGCTTTTTGAACATTAAAGTAATTATTATATATCACGCCATGAGTCCGAGGAAAGTCAGTGATAAGGATAAACATACGAAAACCCATGTAAGGATGACCATAGAGCAGAAACAAGAGTACAGAATGTCTCTTCCTCAACAATTAAGAAAATGTGTGCAGCACGGGAAGAATTGCAAACCTTTGCTGAAACGACTCGCCCAAATCAAGCTGCAGTAGGCCGTTGCCTTAATCTATTCAATGACACTGTGATGCATCATTACAGACAAATGTTAAAACGAAGGGAAAAACACATGTCTCTTGACAGATTTGTAGTGCGACAAACAAGCACTGAACCACAACCAGGTCCTAGTGGTATTCAGGCAAAACATTGGAGACAGAGTACCCCAGAGAAAGCATCACTGCCTGATGTGATAATGGAAGGGAACTCCCCTTCCAAACAGTAACAACTCTCCTCCTCCCAACTCATCACCATCTTCCATACGTCATCAAGAGCCATAAAGGTAAGATTAACTTAGGTACTGTATTGTAGTTAGAAAAAAACATTGTATTCAGTATAAAATGTATTTGTATGGTAATATTTTAGAGGGTGGGGAACGGATTAATTCAATTCCCTTTATTTCTTATGGGAAAAATCGCTTCGACTTACGATATTTCGAGTTACGATCCGTCTCTGGGAACGGATTAGTATCGTAAGTTGAGGCCCCATTGTACATTCTTTTCAAATAACATTATTTTCATATCAAACTAATTTTTATTTTAAACTCCACATCTTTTCATAATCTCAAAGGTCTGGTAATCAGTCCTTCCTACTCCATACAGTACATATCTTTCAGCTTGTCCATCACAGTTGCTCTTTTTTTTTGGGGAGGGGGGGTTAATCTTCTTCCAACTTACACAAATTCCTAATTTAGCCTATCACATTTCAAGTCTCTCGGTTAATTTGGAGATGAATATTTCTTATCATATCTCAAACACATATTTTATGTCTCTCAATTGCTATTAATTTACTATTAAACTTTTTTTTACTACAAATCAATATAACTTTCAACTATCCAAGAGTTGCCTCTTGGATAGGCCATAGATGAATTGAATGGACCCGAGTTAGATTCTCAGGCAGGATGAGACGTTTGGGTATGTTTATATGCACTTGATGGCTCTTGTTCACCTAATAGCAAATACTTACTTGAGACTTATGTTTGTAGTTTGTAGTTTGCATCCTGTGGGAAGGTAACATAGATAAGCCCAACAGTCTTTCTGTCTCAGTGTATAATCATGCTATTCACCTGGGCTCTAGAAACTCGAACTGCGGACCCCACATGTGTGAAGCCGAAACTCAATCGACTGAGCTATTGAGTAGTTTTAATAAGGAAATGAACAAATCCACATGGGCTGTGACAAGGATTCGAACCTACTTCCAAGAGCATCCCAGACGCTGCCTTAATCGACTGAGCTACGACATGGTAAAAGAATTGCAACCAGAAGTTCTACTGAACTTACTTGAATCATGCTGTTGTGATGTGTGTGTGTTAATAAGGAAAGTTATTATTGGGACCTTGAACTGCGGACCATGTGTGGTCTGTGGTTCGAGTCTCCTAGAGCCCAGGTAAATGGAGTGTTTATTTCCATGGAAGTGTGGATGACATTTTATAGAGTAAAATCATAACACTTTCATCTGGTATTTCTGGTAAGGATTTCTTTTTCACACTTTAAAAGGTATAGGAGCAGAAATATCCTGCTGGGTTCTTGGGTTTTGGATCGCCTGAGAGTGGGTGCCCTTAGTTTGTTATTGGCGCCCCACTTTCTCCTTTGACTGCCAGTCAGGTTGTGGGATTGCTACTAGAATCGGGTTTGGATTCAAATTTACAATGCTTTCACTGTAATTTTGAATGGTTACTTTAAACTTTTCTTTATCATCCTACTCATCCTCCTGCCTCAGTCTGTCTTCATCCTAAGGCATCTTAATTTTGATGCCAATCAACCACACGGTAAAAATTCCGGTGTTCTAGTACAATTAAAAGCACTCTAGTATTAATGTTCCAATGGATTAATGAGCATTGGCCTTGATATGTTAAGTGGATTGCCTAGATTAAAAAACTCACTAGGTTAGATAGAAACCACTTTGAATTTGATGCTGGGGCAAATTGTTAGAATGGGCTGCCTGATCAGCATATATTTATTATAATTTATCACTCATCTATTTGGCCTCACGTTTGGGCAATATCAGTGCCTGAATACTAAACAACACACCAGAAGATGAGGAGATAACGACGTTTCGGTCCGTCCTGGCCCATTATCAAGTCGATTGTGCCCATTTTCATTTCCTGGGACTATATCTCCAATATATGCATGGAAATCTTTTTCTTAATTTCTTTTTCTCACTAATTCTTTTTGCTACAAAACCTTCAAAATCTGCTAGATTGTCTTCGTCAGCAAACATGCCAGATGACTACCAACATTTATCCAGTGTATTCTGAAAGGTGAATATTACTTAATTATTTTGTAATAGAATCCTGATCATCACCGAGCTGTTTGGCAATTTTTTTTGTTTTTCTTTCAATGTTGGATCAAGGAAATCTTGTTAGGAGACAGCTGTTTCTGTTGCTTATTAGCTCTTACCTGCTATTCAGAAATAAAACCACTTTGCTATCACTTGGTAGGCCAACTGTTCCCAAGGGCTTTCATTTGTGGGACAAAATGCTGAGGAAGCTAGTTCTTGAAAATAGCTCTAGTCATCCATGCACTTTCTGGGCCATATAGATGACAGGTAGGAAAGCAAGTAGACCATGTATTTTTACTTACAAAGTTAATGATGGGTATCGGTGCTTTGGGTTTCATCATCTTATTAATAGGGACAAATGCAGATTCATCTCAGGAAATCAGGTATATGAGAATTTAAAGAAACAGTTTTATAAACATTTTTGATAAACTGAACAAATTTTTGATAAAGTGAGAAAGGCACCATCACATTGATGCAAAGCTGCGTATAGAGATATTGCTCAAGCTTTTAATGTATATTGTGTATATTACCATCTTATTTTAAGTATTTCACATTGTTTGCAAATCAATAATTTAAAGTCTAAAGCTTCAGGATATGTGTGTGTGTGTGTGTGTGTGTGTGTGTGTGTGTGTGTGTGTGTGTGTGTGTGTGTGTGTGTGTGTGTGTGTGTGTGTGTGTGTGTGTTTTCCACATTCTGATGTGGGTTTATGAGGTACTGTAATAGAGGCTGCTAGAGAGCTGGGGGAATAGCAGAAGATAATACAATGCATTTGTAATTTTAGATATGATTGGGAAATTGCTATGTTGTCAGTCTTAAGAAAAAAAGGATTGTAAATCTATCTGGATCTATCCTTTTTTTAAAAAGTTACATTTCATTACAGTTCATAATTAAAAGGAACTATATTCCATTTTATAGGGTGTTAAAGAAATGTATCATGATGTTCAGTGGTCTGTGTATCAGTCAATACACCATTCACCATTTTTTTCCCTTTTTCATGAAGTCTTACAATTTTTGTTTGGCCTCAAAAAGTGCGTGCAGACGTAGAACATTTTATTTATAAAGCCAATGCAAATAAATTGTAAAAACTGTAGTAAAATATATTACTTGGATAAATGTAAAATCTCTTATACTTCACTTGCATTAAGCATAATAAGATGCATCACAAGACTTGTATGAATGTTGTTTGCCCTATAAGTCATGCATATATGAAGTCTTATCTGCAACGTATAAGTATAGAATACTGTAGTATCTTCCCATATGTGCACATTTGTAATTTGAAGGGCAACATTGGAAATCCATGACTGTTTCTTCAGTACCATGGCTTGATGGTGACATCTTGAGTAATATTTATGGCTTTGCATTTGCCTTTGACTTAAATGGTATTATTCTCCATTACAAAAATATTGAAGCCATATGAGGGGATCAAACCCACTTTCCTGAACTCCCTAGACACACACACACACAGACAGGGATGCGGGTTCGATACAATCATAAGGCTTCAATGTTTTATCATAGATATATCATTTTGTGCAAGTTGTGCATACTTCATTATTACCATATGTGGCTTAGGACATTCTTTGGGCAATTACTAGCATTTCAGATTGGTATTAAGTGCTGAGCACAATGGAATACGACCACCTAAAGATATAATGATCCTAAAAAAAAGAAGACTCAAGCCATGGTCCTGAGTATATAATAATTTAGAAGCCCACCTTTAAACTGTGGTCTTGGTGATATATCATTTATCATTATCGTTGTTACTCCAATTTATTTTTTTTATATACTGTAATCACCATTTGTTTAACATTAAATATACTCTGGATCTTCACATGCAAGAGAAAGGTGACACACCGAGAAAACGTGATCAGTGGCAAGGAAACGTTTTTCACTTATGAGTTAATCAAATTTGATGTTAGTACCGTGGTAGCTAGCATGCAAGTGGTTGGTAGGCAATACAAATTAATTCTTAAAAAAAAAGGTTGCCAGTCCTAGGTCACAAGCATTTTTTTCCCTTTTATTGGTATAAAATCAATTTTTAATTAAATTTTAGAACAATAGATAGTATTAACTGGAGAGGTTTATCCATCATTTGATACTACAATTAAATCAGTGGATATATATCTTTGATAATATACAAAATATATTGGAGGCTGAATTTTTGGCTCAATCCAAGAGATTATTGGACAGGATGTTAAAACTTTATTATAAAGGGATCATAGTTTGTTTATTATATTTATATTATACACACCATCCTTAATTCCTCTGTAATATCTTAAAATGTGTAACAGTGTTCATCAACATTACAACCTAATGTTATGGTCAACTGGGGTAAGAGGTCAGAGGTTTTCTGGATTATAATCAGTGTCAGGTAAGAGTTACCTGAAACTATATACATACTATAAATACATGGTATTTATGGTAACTAAAATCCTTGTAAAGATAGCCTGCTTAAAGCTCAGGAACATTATACTCCTCATTAATCACTGAAGTCAATGTAATGACTGGGAACTGTTCATCTTCTGTGCTTAAGGTTCCTTCATCTCAACATATCAGGTCCTGCCTTAATTTCTCATCATCAGCTTTATGACAGCTGATAATTTAAATCATTTTAAATTATGACATTTAAAATTGACAGTTTTCTCTTCACCGACACTGTCAGCATGGTTGAACCAATCAATTCTTTTTTATATATCTTGCATATATGCACATACTGATGTAATTTATTTTTATTCCTAAATTATTTTTAGTTTTTATGCTACATTTTAAGCGATTGCATTTTGTCTGGCCACAAGTGGGAGATTACATGCACTATCAACTTTACCCTGCACCAACTTGTATTAATACATAGTATCAGAAAACAGAAGGCATCACTATTCAAATACTCATTGCATTTTTTAATTAGCAAATTTCTGGAAATAATAAAGTTCAAAGAAAAATACATGTAATGTTTGAATTTGAATTTTTTGTTTCTGAAGATGATAATCAACAGCAACGAAGACTTGCTTGTAAGTTACTGTTAAGCACTGGTACACTGCATTAATTATATGTTGGACCATCACAGTTATAGACTGCATTGTAATTAAGTGTACTTCTAGATTAAGACCATTTAGGGAATATAAATACAGTGTTTAGCTATGCATTAAAATGATGGATAAGTAATGTGAAGGCAACTTGTGGGTCATGGATTGTTGTAGTGCTGTGTTAGGACGGTCACCCGGTAAACTCACTGGAGTAGACTGATGGGTTTACTGGGCTCTGAATAGGCACTGGCACTGCTGCTGTATAGTAACGAAAGCTATAGTGGATATATAAATATATATAAATTATATTATTATAAAAGGTATATTTTTGGTGTGAAAAAGTTTTCTTTAGGCATTTACTATACCAAAATAATAAACTGCAATTTGTGTGTTTAGCATATAATTATTTTTCTTCGTTGAATTATTATTTATTGGATTTTGGGGTATAGACAGGCAGGCAATGAGAGATTTTCCACATTGAATTTGTCTCATGTTATTTGGCTGGGTTATAAAATATATATTTTTTCAGTATTCAGTCTCAAACAATAGTGTTTAAAAAAGGGAGATTTTCTAGTTAAAATATGCCTACAAAGAACAGAATTATGCAAATGATGAATTTGTAAATATTCAGTATTTTTGCTATTGCTAGAGAAGGGAGTCAATTTCCTCTGAAGGCCAAATGCAAGGTGAAAGGAGGCACTGGAAATTTTGACATACCAGTGTGAGCTCCCAAGTAAGTCTTGGAAGCAGGGATTTGTGTGAATATGAGAGCCAATGTGTTTTCGAAGCGTGCATTTCTATGTAACGAAGAGCCAAATCGAGTGTTTAAAAGTAGTGCATATTGTATTTAAATGTTAAAATGTGATGTTGCCCATATTATTCCAGCATTTTATCAACCTTTAGTGTTTTTTTTTTTAAGCACGACCACCGAGCAGTGTCCCTAATTAAAAGTAGAACGATCTGTAAAAATAATTATACATTTTGAAGTGTTTATGAAAGTACAGTTAGGGGTTGAACAGTTGTAATTTCATTTTGAAAGTTTATTACAATAACATGTAATTTTTTCTTCCTACATTGGTTACTGTACTTACTAATTGGCTAATTACTCACTTACCATTAGCTAATAGCCAGTTTTCTTATTAATAACACAAAATAATAGCTACAATATTTGTAAATCTAGGTAACCCTATTTTCAATAAAGTTTCATTTTCTTGGGTAAGTAATAATAGTCCATTTTTTTAAATATAAATGTACTGTATTGAAGTACAGTATTGTAAGACAAAATTGAGTTTGCAAGATATATAAAATGTCCTTATTAACTAAGCTCCACGACTCCAAATGGATCCACGACTGTCATCAGGGGTTGATCAGTCATGGAGCTTAAATACTAAGCATCAGGATTGACCAATCCTTATAGACGATCATTGGTGCGGTGGTTACGGTACTGTGTACGTTTAGGGGTGGTCCTGGACGGCATGGATTCGAATAATGGCTGGGTCAAATAGAATTCTTAATGATATATATAGATAGATAGATACATGCACACACACACACACACACACACACACACACTCACTCCCTTGGTACTTTAGGGGAGGAAGCAGTCCCTTCCTCTTCTTCCCCAAGGTTGAACTACTGACCTGGATGCAACCTCACAACATTGTCCTAACTCCCAGGTAACTATCTACTTCTAAGAACAGATTCATTAGGTGAAAGGAAACATGCCCAACTATTTGTCCTATCTGGAATTCAAATCTGGGATTCCTGATTGTGAGTAGAGAATGAACCTAACTACTACTGAAACCCAATATAACTCATCATTCATTTGCAGACGATGAGTCACAATAATGTGGCTGAAGAAATGACCTAACCCCAACTCAGAAGATGGAGAAGAGATAACATTTCGATCCATGATGGAGAAGTGTCAAGTCGATCATATGACTTGATAATGGTTCAGGATGGACCAAAACGTCATCGCTTCTCCATCTTCTGATCTGTGGTTTGGTCATCCTCCCTGCATTCATTCAAAAAGTGATACGTCACGTACTCTTCAGAATACAGATGTAAGCGCTTTGAGGTTCAGCATTTAGTCACATTACTCCATCGCAGACAGTATTCCAACACATTGTTGCCATTCCTCCTTTCACCTGCAGCCAATAGCTTAAGAAATTATATTTTATTTGTAGTCGTACAAACACAATCTGTTATTTTACGATGCATTAATGTTTATGGAAGTGAAATACCCCTCTTGAAATTTGCTTGGCTTGTGTTGTTTTACATGTTATGCAATATTTAATCTAGATTTACATAATTTTTCTTCCATGATGCAATGCCATACAAGTAAGGTTACAGAACCCAGCTTGGCCATATAGTATTGTATATACAACTCATTTTATATATATATTTTTTAATTGGTAGATATATATCTATGTATATTCAGAATCATTGTGTAAAAAGAGTACTTGCTCTCCATTTGGAGGGAAAATACCAAAATATTATGGGTTTAGTCAGTTTCTATACAAAAGAAGTTTAAGGCTTTTCACTATATTTTGGTGGGCAGTGGTTATGGAAGAGACACTAATCGTCTTGACAAATTAAGTATTCTGTAAATCCGTGCATAATTAGAATAGAGAAGATTGAAGTATTTAAATTTATTATGTATTTTATGTTCTTGAAAGTTGTGAGAACAAAAAATATAAGCCTGACAGTATAGATTTGAGTTTTATTTACAAAATCCTTTAAGTGAACCTGGTTATAGTGGTATTCATTGGCTACAAGAAAAAGAAAACGGCGTCAATCAACTGGTGGATATTTATGTGGTACTGTATTATTTTATGTAAAAAAGCATCTGTCTACACATTAAAACAAAGAACTAATGTCGCTGTATGCTAGAGTCAAAGTACAGCTAAATTATAGAATATGTGGACGATTATGACTTCCTCACATTGTGACTAATTATAATGCTGTTATATATAATGACAGACTCATTAAATGCTGTTCTGTTAGCATTACAGCAATCATGGGAGATAAAGAGGCCTTCAACACGTATCTGGGATACAATAGTTAGTCTTAACGATCACATTTTAAGTCGTCCAGAAGCTGCATCTCTGAAAAAATAACTAAACCATAGCGTATCTACCTCACCCTGTACTCACCCACAGCTTCTCACACATATTAGCTCAAGGGTATTATCAGGAGTACCTGAATTTACCCGAGAGCCACCAACACCAGGGGCCTCGACCAGGACAGGAAGCTGGCGGCTTATAAAATAAAATAAATAAATATGTTTATTCAGGAAAGGTACATACATAGAGAGATTTTACATAAGTGGATCGATTTATAGATAGAGCTAGTACATACAATGCCTAAAGCCACTATTACGCAATGCGTTTCGGGCAATGGATGTTGCAATGGCTTGTTGAAGGTTCCCCCCCCCCAATTTTCCTTAATCTATTCTACCTGTACTTTAAACGTTAAGGCCGTATTAACGGACCGACACTAACTGATGTATGAGAAAATCTATAGGAGCCACGAGAAGTATTCGAACATTTGCTGTGGGTACTTTCAAGCGGTCCATAGAATTACCCAAATCTACCCAAAAGTACACAAATCCTCCTAGCATTACGTAAGTAATGAAGAAATATGGTATATTTACTTACTATAATGTTGGTGCTACACGTAGAACATGATCAAACCTATTTTTACTCTGAAATAATCTAATTTCATAACGAAATTAGATGTAAATATGAGAGAGGTGACGCCATAGGAAGTCGACGGTCCAAGCGAATACTCTCGCATATTTACGTCTAATTTCGTTATGAAATTAGATTATTTCAGAGTAAAAATAGGTTTGATCATGTTCTACGTGTAGCACCAACATTATAGTAAGTAAATATACCATATTTCTTCATTACTTACGTAATGCTAGGAGGATTTGTGTACTTTTGGGTACTTTTGGGTAGATTTGGGTAATTCTATGGACCCCTTTCAAGCGGTCCGTCTAATTACCACAAGCTACCACAAGCTACACAAGCTTCACTAAGCTTCCTGGCAATACGTTAGTAATGAATAAATATGATATATTTACTCATTATAATGTTGGTGCTGAATGTACAACACGAAAAAACATAATTTTAATCTGAAAAAGTATCTTTTTGTAAAGAAATTAGACGGAAATAAAGAGCTGGTGACGCCAAATTAAGTCGACGATCCAAGCGTCGGTTAGGTTAGGTTTGGTTGGTTTAAGTTAGGTTAGGTTAGGTCAGCCTAACCTAACATAAAATATTTACTCATTACTAAGGTATTGCCAGGAAGCTTTGTGAAGCTCGTGGTAGCTTGTGGTAATTAGACGAACCCTTTCAAGCAACGTCTTAGACCACTAATGCATTGCAACTTGGGATACAGTCTCATCCCAAATCCTTATCCTGATCCTTTCGAAGTGATACATAGTCCTAATGGCTTGGCGCTTTCCTTTGATGGTGTGGTGCCTTGCCTTGGTACAGTGTTGCCAGATTGGGCTACAAATAGCGAATTGGGCTACTTTTGAGAGCCCCGTGCTCCCAAATTTTTAATTTCGCTACTTGCTACTTTTTGGGCTAATTTAACAGCAAGATGTGCTAATTTGGGCTATTAATGTTAAGAGTGTACGATTGCGAGTTACATGAAAGTAACTAAGCTATAAATAATTGTAATTAATAATAATTGTAAATATTAATTAATACTAAATAATATTATTTAATAAATTAGTCCCAATTCAATGCAGAGTTTTCTTCCAAGCACAGAAACTTGTAAATATAAATACAAGATAATAGATATATCGATAAATAAATAGACAACTTTCAAATATTGCACCAAGTAATGGCGAGAGGAAAAAAACTAGACAGCATACATTACGTTTGAAATTAATAATGGATGAATGGTAATAAATTGGTGTATGTTTGTATGTATACCAGACAAAGTTCATTTAGTGGCAGAATTTAGCCATTTTGTGTAAAAACGTTTACATCTCATATTATTAATTATAACAGTAATCGAAAAAAGTCATAGTTTGTATATACAAGAGATGAAACAGAGAGCCATGAGCTAGAGCGATGTGCTGAGTCCATAAGGAGGCGGAGCTTCCAGAGATACCTTCCTGTGATTGGCTGTTGCAGGGAATACCAACATTATTTTATGAATAAAATTTAAACTAAGGAATAGGTCCTTGTGCACAACAACAAGGTTGTTGTGAAAACGAACAATAATTTCTGTTTTGCACCTGACAGAAATCTCCATCTAACTGAATAATTTACTCGAATAAGAGGGCAGAGCAGTGTATCATTATTTGTGTCATGGCAACCCCCAATAATAACGTCACAAGTTAGGTAGCCAGCACATATGTTTCTGTAACACACGTTACATCCTGCAGTATTTAATTATCACTATATTAATACTTTTAAATACTTAATATTTCACATTTTAGATAGATTAAAGTTGAAGCAGAATGTCATAAGCAAGGATGGTGTGCTGAATAAAGATGATTTAATAAGTTGATGGAGCCTTTAGCTGATCCCTTCCTGTGATTGGCTGTTGTGTGAATGTCAACAAAGAGTTTCTACCAATGATATGCCATCATTTTTTTTATTATGCACCCCATACCATCTGTGGGCGGAGCTTGGAACCTCCTACCCGAGCACAACAACCCGCCTTATGGGTTGCTGTTTGGCTATTTATAGTGCGTTGGAAAAAAAACAGATGGCGTTAGTTGTATTTTGTGGGGTAATTTGTTATAGGTGTAATTTGATGTCAACAGATGGCGTAAGCTGTATCTTATGGCTACTGTTGACCAGCCAGTTGATAGTGTTCTCTTCTGCCGACAGATGGCATCAGCTGTTTTATTATTATTTTAATAATATTATTACATTAATAATAATGTACTATTATTACTTTAAACACTGATCTATACATTTGGTAGCTTATAATAAGGTTTTATACCATGCTGGTATTAGGTAACTAGAATTCTGCAATTACTTTTCTTTATCTACTGTTGAGGATATGTAAGACAAATGTAAGGTTTTGAGGCTAAGTAACGAAGATAGTTACAAGATACGAGCCAGATGGTGTTGAGATTGCAAAAGGGATTATGATTAGAACTTAAGCCAAAAAATCAATGCGTAAATATTCGCAAATATGAGACTGGGATTTATTTCTCGAAAAGTTAGCAATAAAATACGCTTTTTAGTTCTTTATTTTTAAAATTAAGACCAGGGATTCTGTCTAACGAAGCTGCAAGCTAAAACACCGTTATCCTATAATGTTCATCTGTAGCTTGACCCAAAAATCTCGTTTATTAAACTAATTTATTGTTAGAGTTCATTAGGAATCAACTTTGTTGATTTGATTGATTGATAAAGATTAAGCCACCAAGAGGTGGCACGGGCATGAATAGCCCGTAAGTGGTGGGCCTTTTGAGCCATTACCAGTATCAAAAGATGATACTGGAGATCTGTGGAGGTGCAACTGCACCCTGCGTGACGGGAGATGTCTCCCGGACCAAATGGTGACCAAATGGTGTACTTTGTTGAAAGCGGAGTGTCCAACAAATACCTTCCTGTGATTGACTGTTGTGGGGAATGCCAACGCTTATATGAATAAAATGTAAAATAAGAAATACGTCCTTTTGCTTAATAATCTTGTTGTTGTACTAAAGAACAACAATTTCTGTTTTATACAAGACAGAAATTTCCATCTAATGAATAATGTAGACCAATAAGAGGTTAGTTAGTTTAGTTCATTTATTATGCACCCCATACCCATCCCGTGGGCGGTAGTGGAAAGGGTTACAGAGGCACATAATGGGCTCAGGGACTGAGCCCCACAATTCCTTTAGCTAAGCAAGTTACAATCTTGATGAGCTAGTTACAAAATTCAATATAAGTCGTCACATCAACAATGGGTTCGAGATCGACCTCAAATACAGGTTCTAAATTAAGCAACTGATATATGTGGAGAGCTAGTGTCACAATTTATATGTTTGTCCTGCACACCGCCCCCCATCCAGTGGGTAGCGGTGGATAGAGGGCGGAGGCTGATTGATTGATTGATGAAGATTAAGCCACCCAAAAGGTGGCACGGGCATGAATAGCCCGTAAGT
>WNGS01052365.1:3748056-3821418 GCA_020271785.1 Procambarus virginalis
CTAACTAATTCTATTGCTGTCTTGATCTTGTATTAGTTCCTCACTCCTAACTCGCCCAACATCATTACCCTGCACTAAACAAAATGTAATGGGTTTGTTCCCATTTCCCTTCATAATCCATTCATGTTTCCAACAATATCACCAATTCCAGCTCCCGGATAGCACACCCTTAATCTGTTTCCCCTATCTCTGGCACAAAAACGTTCTGTCTAAATATCTCACCTGAGAATCTCCCACAACCAAAATTCGCTTTGATTCTCCCTTTCCTTACGAGCAGTTTGAGGGACCTGCGTTTCAATGTTCTTCGGTACTTGCCTTTGGCTCCCGTTGAGCAACAGGTTCACCACAGCACTCGTCCTCTAACACATCAAATGCGTTAGAAGTCCTTAGGCTAGGTGTCGGTTTGCAAGGTCTTCTTAAGACCCCTGTCTTTTACCACTTGCCAAGACGAGGTCTCCTCCTTTGTTACTTCCGGACGTTGCTTCAGCTGTTCTAACTCATCCGTAGTGAATCAGCTCTGTCCTCAGAGCTCCAACTAGATTCACTAGTTCCTTTACTAATCCTTCCATTATTACTGCAATAAAACACTATTGTCGGAAGGAAGATAAGAACAAACTGTCACTGTGACAGGGCAGCTGGACTGCAATGAGTGGTGATTTTTAGAAAACAAGCTGTCAAGAACGGGGATAAGGGCCCCTCTCAAGGCAGACAGGTCTGAAGGCGTACTAGAGTTAGAATTGACAAATCTGTCAAAGGAACTAATGAGGTCAATGCCACAGCGCGGGCCGGGGGAAGTAGCAGAAGAAAGACCAAGTCCAAGAAGTTCTTGCTGGTGCTTAGAAAGAGGGTAAGGAGAAAGGTTGGTAACACAGTCAGAGAGAGAGTATTTAGCCCAAGGACTGTTTACAGTCCTTGGCGTTTACAGTCAATCAGGCGTTGAAGTCTACAGACCACTTCCTTAAAAGGTCAGATGTACCACAGACAAGAAGCAACGGTTCATGTTCAACGAGCCACAATGTAGGATAGAAAACAGATGATGCTTTTTCACCCATAAGGTCGCCTACCCGCCGAAGCCGTAAATGCCAAAACACTGCTGAATTAACAATCCAACTCGACAAAATCATCAGACAAATGGGGGACCTTAGACAAGTCGTCGGCTTTCTGTCCTCGTCGAGGGCACTAGAGAGATAATTGCCACGGCCCCCCCTCCGCCTCCCTTGGTAAATTCAAACATGTGAAATATGAAATTCGAAAATTATTTTAGTGTACCATAGAATATGAATTTACAGAAAACCAAATTCTTGAGACCATTTCAAAGAAAATGGGCCTGCTATATTTTGCTATATTCATTTAATTACACGTCATTGATGTAATTGCTAATGTCATTAATAATTAATATGATTGCAAGAGTCATTAGTGATTAGGGAACGGAAGGGAACTATCGGGGAAAGCGCCAAGTCATTAAAACTATATAGCACTTGGAGGGGGATTTGGATAAGGATGTGAAATGGGAGGGGAAGGAGAGGAAGGAATGGTGCCCAACCACTTGGACGGTTGGGGATTGAACGTCGACTTGCATAAAGCGAGACCATCCCTCTTCCGTTTAGTTACTTAGTTTAGTTCATTTATTATACACCCCACACCCATCTTGTGGGCAGTGTTGCCAGATTGGGTACAAATAGCGAATTGGGCTACTTTTGAAAGCCCTGCGCTCCCAAATTTTTAATTTCGCTACTTGCTACTTTTTGGGCTAATTTAAAAGCAAGATGTGCTAATTTGGGCTAATAATGTTAAGAAACTCAATATGATTATTTAGGATCAGATGCAACACAAACAAGCACCCCGCGATAGCAGCCACAGACTGACGATTTAAATGCGAGCACAGCACGCAGTATATATCCTTTCACGACCAAAGATCACATTCACTCAAAAAAAAAATTTCCACTTACGGGCTATTCATGCCCGTGCCACCTCTTGGGTGCTAAATCTTTATCAATCAATCAATCGAAGAGCGAGCACGGGAGACATCTCCCGTACGTCACGCAGGGTGCAGTCGCACCTCCACATATCTCAAGTGTCATCTATTGATTCTGGTAATGGCTCAAAAGGGCCACCACTTACGGGCTATTCATGCCCGTGCCACCTTTTGAGTGGCTTAATCTTCATCAATCAATCATCAATCGAAGAGCGAGGCTCCTGTGCCAAGTAAGTCCACTACGGGCTCACCATGGCCGGTGCTACTTACCCCGCTCATGTGCAGGTAAGTTACGGGCTCTCCATAGCCCGTGCTACTTGGAACTTGTTCCGAATAGCTGAATCTATAACAACAACGTGTGCAGTCCTACTCGTCTCCAAGACGCTACAGTTTCGACACAGAACAAACAGCAGACTAGGACCCCATCCAGATACAACACTCTCCCACATAGAGCTCCGCGACTCCGGTCACACTCAGCTCTCTGCTCTGCTACTGACTCCATCTCAACGTCTACGACACTGCTGTATCCAGGACTACTAAATATATATGAAAAACTCACTAAACACTATGTATTTAGTCTACTCAACACCGTAATATAATCGTACGTTACAGGCTAAACTCATTTTCTGTTTTAAAACAGGATGTATTGTTATGCTAGGCTGTATTAGGTTATGTTATTAAGGTTAGGCTGCATTAGGCTCGGTTGGATTAGATTGCTTGATTTGGGTTACGTTAGGTTGGGTTGAGCTAGGTTAGTCAGGTTGCAAAATTCAAAATTCCACTACGCCACGGAGGAGGATCTGTGGCGCAGTGGTAAAGCGCGCGTCTGGCTCTTCGCCAGAGCTTTGACCTGCTGGCCGGGAAGGACTGACCGAGCGACAATCCTTAACTGTTCACCCAGCACAGTTTGGTTGTTTGGCCTATTTGGCGGGTCGTATTCCGCGGAAAAATGTAGGATTAAGGACTTGCCTGAAACACTATGCATGCTATAGTGGCTTTACAAGAATTTAAGAACTCTTTCATATGTAAGAACTCTCTTTCATATATAAATAAAAAAAAATAATAAAATCCAAATCCGCTGACGAATCGTCTTGCGTGCGATGAAACTAGCATCTGGCATAATTAAGATATTAACTTAAATAATTCGTTTGTTAGACAATATATGATATTCAGATCTATAAATTACTTTAGAAGGTCTATAATGCGTATTAAATATTAATTTACACATTCCTGGTGCAATACGCCAGGAATTTCAATATGGCGTTTCAAATAATTTTAGGCAGAGGGTCTCTGGGTCGGTTGGTCGCTACGGGTCCTGAGGGCGACCCGGTCAGTTGTCAGGAAGCAGCGGTGGCGTGAGTATGTCGCTCCCGTGTAGGTAAGGCTGATAATTGTTTTTTTTTTGCTGTCTGAGCAGTTGGGAGGTACACATGAGTATATAGTCTACCTACAATGCTTAATGCATTATACATTTGTTCGCTATTATAACACTGAGTTTTTGTAATGTCTCCGAGGTTTATTGTTTCCGTATTTTTTTCATCCGGGTTCTGTAGTATTCAAATCGTTTGTATTCCACTAATGCTAAATAGTCTGTCCCCTCTCGGATATTGTGGAAGATTTTGAGGATCATGATTTGCCAACATATATGGGTAGGATATTATCAAGAATACACTTCCTCAGTGTTAAACCACCCCGTCGTCAGGCTAGGCTCGTTAACGTGGCGGTCGAGCCCCCCCCCCTCTCTCCCAAGACGCATTTATACACGATAAAAACTATTTTTAATACACAGTACATGAACGTCGATAATAAATCGACTTTCCCTAATCGACGCCTAATTTTATATTCAATGTTTAATTAGACGTATAGTAGGTTGGGTATTTAGGTTCTGTTGGCAATTATTTGCACTTGAAGTATGTGGAGGGTGAAGCATTACAAGTGCCTGTCCTCAGGCCAGGCTCGCCTACGCCGCCGCCCGACTCGCGTTCGTCAATTTTGTCGCAGTGCGTATTCAGAATTATTCTCGCGTATAAGGAGGCCTGGTCGACGACCGGGCCGCGGGTCGCTGAGCCCCGGAATCACCTCAAGGTAACCTCAAGGTAAGGTAATATTATTTCATCAAGTTAATAGTTTAAAAACTAAGTTTAGTTACAGTCCAGTGTACAAATACTGTAATAGATGAACAACTTCTCAATGGGAAGGAGCGGGGACACCCCCTCCAGGAACTGAATTTATCCGAAGGTACTAATACTAGTGGCCTCGATGAGGACAAAAGCGGGCGGCTTGTCAAAGGTCCCCCCTATTTGTCCTGATGATCTTTTCCAGCTGTATTTTAAAACCCAGAAGAGTTTCGGCGCTTACGGCTTCGGCTGGTAAGCGGTTCCACGGGTTTACAACCCTATGGGTAAACCAGCATCTCCTGTTCCTGTCCAACATTCTGACTTGTTGAGTTTGAACCCGTTGCTTCTTGTTCGTGTAACATCTGACCTTTTGAAGACATTGTCCTGATCGACATCCTCCAAATTGTTTAGTATTTTAAAGGTTTCTATGAAGTTAGCCCTGTCATGCCTGGTTTGTGGTGGTGTTAGCCCTGTGGCCCTCAACCGTTCCTGATACGAGAGATGACTAAGCTCTGGTATGATTTTTGTCGTAAGACATAGCTCCATAGTTCTGGTAAGACATGGCTCCAGAGCAGCTATGTCTTTCTGAAGATGAGGTCTCCATGCCTGGATGCAATAATTCATGTGGGGGCGCACCAGAAACAATTGAAGGTCTACTTTCTTTTCCTTGAAGGTAAAGGTACGCATGATTATTCCCAGGGTTTTTGCTTTTTTACTGCTGCTCCCACTTGTTGTAAAACTATCAGTGATTGGTGGATTCTGACTCCAAGATAATGTTGATGATTTGGTAGCTGTGACGTGGATTGTTATGCCCCACATGCAAGGTCTTGCATTTATCGACATTAAAAAGTCATCTGACCATTTGTGGAGTTCATGTAGATCTCTTTGTAAGGTTTCTATACGGCTTTCACTTCCCACTTTACCATAGATCTTAGTGGCATCTTTGATTTGATTTGTTTGTAATATTCTCATCTATGTCATTGAAGTATATGACAAAAAGGGTTGGCACCAAAACGGACCTCTGTGGCACCCTACTTTATTTTATTTTTTATTTTTTTATTTTATTATATACAAGAAGGTAAATTGGCTGTGAGAATACATTGAATAGGACAGTATTACAATCTTGTAAAGCACTAGTACGCGCAGCGTTTCGGGCAGGTCGGTTACTTAGCATACTGGTAGGAGGTTGGTGAGATATTTGCTTGCTAGGCTTGCGATTACTCAACTGGTCGGGCTCCGAGGGTGTGACTCATGGTCGGGCTCCGGTTCGTGCATGGTTGTGCACCAATGGTTGTGTACTAGTGTTCCAGGTTGTTTGCTAGGCTTCCAAGGTTATATGTTTGCTAGAAAATCCGGGTTCCTCTTTTCGTACAGAGCTCAATTTTTGTTTGCTATGGCTCCATAGTTGGTTTTTAGGACAAGTGGAGGGTTTTGGTAGGACTAAGTGTTGTTTGGTAGAGTTAGGAGTGGAGTTTGGTTGGGCTCTGGGGGCTGTTTGTTAGCTTGGTGGGAGTAGGATGAGATGTATACTTGCTAGGCTTGTTACACAACTGGTCGGGGTCTGGTTACACAACTGGTCGGGGTCTGGTTACACAACTGGTCGGGGTCTGGTTACACAACTGGTCGGGCTTTGGACACACAACTGGTCGGGCTCCGGTTGCATAACTGGTCGGGCTCCGGTTGCATAACTGGTCGGGCTCCGGTTACTTAACTGGTCGGGCTCCGGGGTGTCACTGGAGCTTCGGGTTGTGCATGGTCGGGCTTCGGTTCGTGCATGGTTGTGCTTCAGGTGATGTTTGTTCATGCTTGGCTTGCGGTACACAACTGGTCAGGGTCCAGTTACAGAACTGGTCGGGGTCCACTTACACTGGTCGGTTCCAGTCACACAACTGGTCGGGGTCTGGTTATGCAATGTCGGCTTGTTAACAAACTTGTCGGGGGTCCAGTTATACAACTGGTCGGGGTCCAGTTACACAACTGGTCGAGGTCCAGTTAAACAAAAACTGGTCGGGGTCCAGTTAAACACTGGTCGGGGTCAGTTAAACAACTGGTCGGGGTCCAGTTACACAACTGGTCGGGGTCCAGTTACACAACTGGTCGGGGTCCAGTTACACAACTGGTCGGGGTCCAGTTACACAACTGGTAGGGGCTCTGGTTACATAACTGTTCGAGCTATGTGGGTGTCACTTGGGCTTCGGGTTGTACATAGTCGGGCTTCGGTACGTGCATGGTTTGTGTTTCAGATGTGTTTGTTCGGTTCGTTCATGCTAGGCTTAGGGTTACACAACTGGTCGGGGTGGTTACACAACTGGTCGGGCTTTGGACACACAACTGGTCGGGCTCCGTTTAATAACTGGTCGGCTCCGGTAAAAAACTGGTCGGGCTCCGGTTAAATAACTGGTCGGGCTCCGGTTAAATAACTGGTCGGCTCCGGTTACTTAACTGGTCGGGCTCGGGGGTGTCACTGGAGCTTCGGGTTGTGCATGGTCGGGCTTCGGTTCGTGCATGGTTGTGCTTCAGATGTTGTTTGTTCGGTTTGTTCATGCTTGGCTTGCGGTTACACAAACGGTCGGGGTCCGGTTACACAACTGGTGGGCTTCAGTTACACTAGTCGGGTTCCAGTTACACAACTGATCGTGTTCCAGTCACAACTGGTCGGGGTCCACTTAACAACTGGTCGGGTCCACTTACACAACTGGTCGGGTTCCAGTCACACAACTTTTCGGGTTCCAGTCACACAACTGGTCGGGTTCCAGTCACACAACTGGTCGGGTTCCAGTCACACAACTGGTCGGGTTCCAGCACACAACTGGTCGGGTTCCAGTCACACAACTGGTCGGGTTCCAGTCACACAATGGTCGGGTTTCCAGTCACACAACTGGTCGGGTTCCAGTCACACAACTGGTCGGGTTCCAGTCACACAACTGGTCGGGTTCCAGTCACACAACTGGTCGGGTTTCAGTCACACAACTAGTCGGGTTCCGGTTACATAACTGTTCGAGCTATGGGGGTGTCACTTGGGCTTCGGGTTGTGCAGGTCGGGCTTCGGTTCGTGCATGGTTGTGCTTCAGGTGATGTTTGTTCGGTTTGTTCATGCTTGGCTTGCGGTTACACAATGGTCGGGGTCCAGTTACACAACTGGTCGGGTTCCGGTTACATAACTGTTCGAGCTATGGGGTGTCACTTGGGCTTCGGGTTGTACATAGTCGGGCTTCGGTACGTGCATGGTTGTGCTTCAGATGTCGTTGTTCGGTTCGTTCATGCTAGGCTTAGGGTTACACAACTGTTCGGGGTCTGGTTACACAACTGGGGGCTTTGGACACACACTGGTCGGGCTCGGTTAATTAACTGGTCGGGCTCCGGTTACATAACTGGTCGGGCTCCGGTTACTTAACTGGTCGGGCTCCGGGGGTGTCACTGGAGCTTCGGGTTGTGCATGGTCGGGCTTCGGTTCGTGCATGGTTGTGCTTCAGGTGATGTTTGTTCGGTTTGTTCATGCTTGGCTTGCGGTTACACAACTGGTCGGGGTCCACTTACACAACTGGTCGGGGTCCGTTACACAACTGGTCGGGGTCCACTTACACAACTGGTCGGGTCCACTTACACAACTGGTCGGGTTCCGGTTACATAACTCTTCGAGCTATGGGGGTGTCACTTGGGCTTCGGATTGTGCATGGTCGGACTTTGGTTCGTGCATGGTTGTGCTTCTGATGTTGTGTGTTTAGTTCGTTCATGCTAGGCTTGCGGTTACACAACCGGTCGGGGTCCGGTTACACAACTGGTGGGGCTTCAGTTACACTAGTCGGGTTCCAGTTACACAACTAGTCGGATTCCAGTCACACAACTGGTCGGGTTCCAGTTACACAACTGGTTGGGTCCAGTCACACAATTGGTCGGGTTCCAGTTACACAATTGGTAGGGCTCTGGTTACATAACTGTTCCAGCTATGGGGTGTCACTTGGGCTTCGGGTTGTACATAGTCGGGCTTCGGTACGTGCATGGTTGTGCTTCAGATGTGTTTGTTCGGTTCGTTCATGCTAGGATTAGGGTTACACAACTGGTCGGGGTCTGGTTACACAACTGGTCGGGGTCTGATTACACAACTGGTCGGGGTCTGGTTACACAACTGGTCGGGGTCTGGTTACACAACTGGTCGGGGTCTGGTTACACAACTGGTCGGGGTCTGGTTACACAACTGGTCGGGGTCTGGTTACACAACTGGTCGGGCTCCGGTTAAATAACTGGTCGGGCTCCGGTTACTTAACTGGTCGGGCTCCGGTTACTTAACTGGTCGGGCTCCGGGGGTGTCACTGGAGCTTCGGGTTGTGCATGGTCGGGCTTCGGTTCGTGCATGGTTGTGCTTCAGATGTTGTTTGTTCGGTTTGTTCATGCTTGGCTTGCGGTTACACAACCGGTCGGGGTCCGGTTACACAACTGGTGGGCTTCAGTTACACTAGTCGGGTTCCAGTTACACAACTGATCGTGTTCCAGTCACAACTGGTCGGGGTCCACTTACACAACTGGTCGGGGTCCACTTACACAACTGGTCGGGTTCCAGTCACACAACTTTTCGGGTTCCAGTCACACAACTGGTCGGGTTCCAGTCACACAACTGGTCGGGTTCCATTCACACAACTGGTCGGGTTCCAGTCACACAACTGGTCGGGTTCCAGTCACACAACTGGTCGGGTTCCAGTCACACAACTGGTCGGGTTCCAGTCACACAACTGGTCGGGTTCCAGTCACACAACTGGTCGGGTTCCAGTCACACAACTGGTCGGGTTCCAGTCACACAACTGGTCGGGTTTCAGTCACACAACTAGTCGGGTTCCGGTTACATAACTGTTCGAGCTATGGGGGTGTCACTTGGGCTTCGGGTTGTGCATGGTCGGGCTTCGGTTCGTGCATGGTTGTGCTTCAGGTGATGTTTGTTCGGTTTGTTCATGCTTGGCTTGCGGTTACACAACTGGTCGGGGTCCAGTTACACAACTGGTAGGGCTCTGGTTACATAACTATTCGAGCTATGGGGGTGTCACTTGGGCTTCGGGTTGTACATAGTCGGGCTTCGGTACGTGCATGGTTGTGCTTCAGATGTCGTTTGTTCGGTTCGTTCATGCTAGGCTTAGGGTTACACAACTGGTCGGGGTCTGGTTACACAACTGGTCGGGCTTTGGACACACAACTGGTCGGGCTCCGGTTAATTAACTGGTCGGGCTCCGGTTACATAACTGGTCGGGCTCCGGTTACTTAACTGGTCGGGCTCCGGGGGTGTCACTGGAGCTTCGGGTTGTGCATGGTCGGGCTTCGGTTCGTGCATGGTTGTGCTTCAGGTGATGTTTGTTCGGTTTGTTCATGCTTGGCTTGCGGTTACACAACTGGTCGGGGTCCACTTACACAACTGGTCGGGGTCCAGTTACACAACTGGTCGGGTTCCGGTTACATAACTCTTCGAGCTATGGGGGGTGTCACTTGGGCTTCGGGTTGTGCATGGTCGGGCTTTGGTTCGTGCATGGTTGTGCTTCTGATGTTGTGTGTTTAGTTCGTTCATGCTAGGCTTGCGGTTACACAACCGGTCGGGGTCCGGTTACACAACTGGTGGGTCTTCAGTTACACTAGTCGGGTTCCAGTTACACAACTAGTCGGATTCCAGTCACACAACTGGTCGGGTTCCAGTTACACAACTGGTTGGGTTCGTCACACAATTGGTCGGGTTCCAGTTACACAATTGGTAGGGCTCTGGTTACATAACTGTTCCAGCTATGGGGGTGTCACTTGGGCTTCGGGTTGTACATAGTCGGGCTTCGGTACGTGCATGGTTGTGCTTCAGATGTTGTTTGTTCGGTTCGTTCATGCTAGGATTAGGGTTACACAACTGGTCGGGGTCTGGTTACACAACTGGTCGGGGTCTGGTTACACAACTGGTCGGGGTCTGGTTACACAACTGGTCGGGGTCTGGTTACACAACTGGTCGGGGTCTGGTTACACAACTGGTCGGGCTCCGGTTAAATAACTGGTCGGGCTCCGGTTACTTAACTGGTCGGGCTCCGGTTACTTAACTGGTCGGGCTCCGGGGGTGTCACTGGAGCTTCGGGTTGTGCATGGTCGGGCTTCGGTTCGTGCATGGTTGTGCTTCAGATGTTGTGTGTTTCGTTCGTTCATGCTAGGCTTGCGGTTACACAACCGGTCGGGGTCCGGTTACACAACTGGTGGGCTTCAGTTACACTAGTCGGGTTCCAGTTACACAACTGATCGTGTTCTAGTCACAACTGGTCGGGGTCCACTTACACAACTGGTCGGGGTCCACTTACACAACTGGTCGGGTTCCAGTCACACAACTGGTCGGGTTCCAGTCACACAACTGGTCGGGTTCCAGTCACACAACTGGTCGGGTTTCAGTCACACAACTGGTCGGGTTTCAGTCACACAACTAGTCGGGTTCCAGTCACACAACCGGTCGGGTTCCGGTTACATAACTGTTCGAGCTATGGGGGTGTCACTTGGGCTTCGGTTCGTGCATGGTTGTGCTTCAGGTGATGTTTGTTCGGTTTGTTCATGCTTGGCTTGCGGTTACACAACTGGTCGGGGTCCAGTTACACAACTGGTCGGGGTCCAGTTACACAACTGGTAGGGCTCTGGTTACATAACTGTTCGAGCTATGGGGGTGTCACTTGGGCTTCGGGTTGTACATAGTCGGGCTTCGGTACGTGCATGGTTGTGCTTCAGATGTTGTTTGTTCGGTTCGTTCATGCTAGGCTTAGGGTTACACAACTGGTCGGGGTCTGGTTACACAACTGGGCGGGGTCTGGTTACACAACTGGTCGGGCTCCGGTTAAATAACTGGTCGGGCTCCGGTTACTTAACTGGTCGGGCTCCGGTTACTTAACTGGTCGGGCTCCGGGGGTGTCACTGGAGCTTCGGGTTGTGCATGGTCGGGCTTCGGTTCGTGCATGGTTGTGCTTCAGATGTTGTGTGTTTCGTTCGTTCATGCTAGGCTTGCGGTTACACAACCGGTCGGGGTCCGGTTACACAACTGGTGGGCTTCAGTTACACTAGTCGGGTTCCAGTTACACAACTGATCGTGTTCTAGTCACAACTGGTCGGGGTCCACTTACACAACTGGTCGGGGTCCACTTACACAACTGGTCGGGTTCCAGTCACACAACTGGTCGGGTTCCAGTCACACAACTGGTCGGGTTCCAGTCACACAACTGGTCGGGTTTCAGTCACACAACTGGTCGGGTTTGTCACACAACTAGTCGGGTTCCAGTCACACAACCGGTCGGGTTCCGGTTACATAACTGTTCGAGCTATGGGGTGTCACTTGGGCTTCGGTTCGTGCATGGTTGTGCTTCAGGTGATGTTTGTTCGGTTTGTTCATGCTTGGCTTGCGGTTACACAACTGGTCGGGGTCCAGTTACACAACTGGTCGGGGTCCAGTTACACAACTGGTAGGGCTCTGGTTACATAACTGTTCGAGCTATGGGGGTGTCACTTGGGCTTCGGGTTGTACATAGTCGGGCTTCGGTACGTGCATGGTTGTGCTTCAGATGTTGTTTGTTCGGTTCGTTCATGCTAGGCTTAGGGTTACACAACTGGTCGGGGTCTGGTTACACAACTGGTCGGGGTCTGGTTACACAACTGGTCGGGCTCCGGTTAAATAACTGGTCGGGCTCCGGTTACTTAACTGGTCGGGCTCCGGTTACTTAACTGGTCGGGCTCCGGGGTGTCACTGGACCTTCGGGTTGTGCATGGTCGGGCTTCGGTTCGTGCATGGTTGTGCTTCAGGTGATGTTTGTTCGCTTTGTTCATGCTTGGCTTGCGGTTACACAACCGGTCGGGGTCCGGTTACACAACTGGTGGGCTTCAGTTACACTAGTCGGGTTCCAGTTACACAACTGATCGTGTTCCAGTCACAACTGGTCGGGGTCCACTTACACAACTGGTCGGGTTCCAGTCACACAACTGGTCGGGTTCCAGTCACACAACTGGTCGGGTTTGTCACACAACTGGTCGGGTTCCAGTCACACAACTGGTCGGGTTCCAGTCACACAACTAGTCGGGTTCCGGTTACATAACTGTTCGAGCTATGGGGGTGACACTTGGGCTTCGGTTCGTGCATGGTTGTGCTTCAGGTGATGTTTGTTCGGTTTGTTCATGCTTGGCTTGCGGTTACACAACTGGTCGGGGTCCAGTTACACAACTGGTAGGGCTCTGGTTACATAACTATTCGAGCTATGGGGGTGTCACTTGGGCTTCGGGTTGTACATAGTCGGGCTTCGGTACGTGCATGGTTGTGCTTCAGATGTTGTTTGTTCGGTTCGTTCATGCTAGGCTTAGGGTTACACAACTGGTCGGGGTCTGGTTACACAACTGGTCGGGGTCTGGTTACACAACTGGTCGGGGTCTGGTTACACAACTGGTCGGGCTCCGGTTAAGTAACTGGTCGGGCTCCGGTTACTTAACTGGTCGGGCTCCGGGGGTGTCACTGGACCTTCGGGTTGTGCATGGTCCGGCTTCGGTTCGTGCATGGTTGTGCTTCAGGTGATGTTTGTTCGGTTTGTTCATGCTTGGCTTGCGGTTACACAACCGGTCGGGGTCCGGTTACACAACTGGTGGGCTTCAGTTACACTAGTCGGGTTCCAGTTACACAACTTGTCGGGTTCCAGTTACACAACTGATCGTGTTCCAGTCACAACTGGTCGGGGTCCACTTACACAACTGGTCGGGTTCCAGTCACACAACTGGTCGGGTTCCAGTCACACAACTGGTCGGGTTCCAGTCACACTACTGGTCGGGTTCCAGTCACACAACTGGTCGGGTTCCAGTCACACAACTGGTCGGGTTTCAGTTACACAACTGGTCGGGTTCCAGTCACACAACTGGTCGGGTTCGTCACACAACTAGTCGGGTTCCGGTTACATAACTGCTCGAGCTATGGGGGTGTCACTTGGGCTTCGGTTCGTGCATGGTTGTGCTTCAGGTGATGTTTGTTCGGTTTGTTCATGCTTGGCTTGCGGTTACACAACTGGTCGGGGTCTGGTTACACAACTGGTCGGGCTTTGGACACACAACTGGTCGGGCTCCGGTTAAATAACTGGTCGGGCTCCGGTTGCATAACTGGTCGGGCTCCGGTTACTTAACTGGTCGGGCTCCGGGGGTGTCACTGGAGCTTCGGGTTGTGCATGGTCGGGCTTCGGTTCGTGCATGGTTGTGCTTCAGGTGATGTTTGTTCAGTTTGTTCATGCTTGGCTTGCGGTTACACAACTGGTCGGGGTCCAGTTACACAACTGGTCGGGTTCCGGTTACATAACTGTTCGAGCTATGTGGGTGTCACTTAGGCTTCGGGTTGTGCATGGTCGGGCTTCGGTTTCTGAATGGTTGTGCTTCAGAGGTTTTGTTCGGTTCGTTCATGCTAGTCTTGCAGTTACAAAACTGGTCGGGGTACATTTACTCAACTGGTTGAGGTCCGCTTACGCAACTGGTCGGGCTCCGGTTACATAGCTGTTCGGGCTATGGGGGTGTCACTTGGACATCAGGTTGTGCATAGTCGGGCTTCGGTTCGTGAATGGTTGTGCTTCAGAGGTTTTGTTCTGTTCGTTCATGCTAGTCTTGCAGTTACACAACTGGTCGGGCTTCGGGGTGATAATAAACTACCTCTCACTGGTTGAATAGGGGATGCTTATTGAACTATCCACATCTGGCGGATAAAAATCAATGATGTGTGCAACTACGGTGTAGTTGCAAACATTGCAAATAATCCAATGAATTATTGCAGTTTTATTATTTGCACCATCTTGAGTCTATTCGTTCTCAAGAATAATACATATATATATGTGTATATATATATATGTGTGTGTGTTCAGAAATAATATTAACAAAACAATTAACATCGTGTAGTGTACTCTATATATCAAAATATATTACTTTGAAACCCGTATCATTCACTTAAAAAAAATTGGGCTACTCTTATTACAAATTCGCTACTTTTCGACCCTCAGCTCGCTACTTTCAGCAATTTGGGTCTGGCAACCCTGCTTGTGGGCGGTAGAGGAAAGGGTTACAAAGGCACATAATGGGCTCAGGGGCTGAACCCCATAATTAATTTAGCTAAGCAATTTACAATCTTGGTGTGCTCTACCGTCCTATCCAAGTGGTTGTTGCATTGATTTAGGAGCGACTATCCAAGTGGTTAAAAAGAGTTTAGGTTTGTGGTTAAGAGGTCGTATCCCCTATGTAAATATTTAGCCGCCCCCCTCTTGTTGACGTCTTGAGGTGGCAGGGTACAATACTGGCTGGTTCCCGTGTTGCCCTTAACAACGCCAACAACAACTTTGATGTTTAAGGCGTTCGCTGTAAATGACCATTAGTGACGTTGCTGGTGCTTGTTGATATTCTGGTCCCAGTGACACTGATACTGATCTCAGTTGACACTGGTATAGGTGATAATAGTATGTGTTAACACTGGTCTGTGATAAGGTACTCCCCTACCTTAGCTTGCGGGGGTTGAGCTCTGGCACTTTGGTCCCGCCTCTCAACTGTCAATCAACTGGTGTACAGATTTCTGTGCCTACTGGGCTCTTATCTTATTTACATTTGAAGCTATTTATGGAGTCAGTCTCCACCACATCACTGCCTAATGCATTCCATCTGTTAACTACTCTGACACTAAAAAAGTTCTTTTTAATGTCCCTGTGGCTCCTTTAGGCACTCAGTTTCCACCTGTGTCCTCTTGTTCGCATACCACCCGTGTTAAAAATTTATCTCTATCTTCCCTGTCAATTCTACCGAGAATTTTGTAGGTAGTGATCATGTCTTCCCTTAACTCTTCTGTTTTTCAGTGTTGTGAGGCTCAATTCCATAATCTTTCCTCATAGCTCATTCCTGTCAGCTCGGTGACTAGCATGGTGGCATACCCTGAACATTTTCTAAATTCGTCTTGTGATAGACTAGTGTGAACTCCACGCTGGAGCCGCATATTCCTGTATTGATCTGACATATGAGGTATACAAGGTTCTGAATGATACCTTACACAAGTTTCTGAAGGCAGTTCTTATGTTCGTCAGCCTTGCATACGAGGGTGAGGGTGTATGAGTAGTGGAGTTGACAGCTGATTCTTCAAGAAAATTTGTACAAGATATGCAGAACAGTCATGGTACGCTTGTGTTACTTGACAGTGCCTTCTTATGGCTTCTATATTTTGGTGTTAAGTGTAACATTCACTTAATGCTTTATGGGCCTAAAAATAATTAGTGTACCACTTGCAAGTTTATTATGATCATTGGTATTTATACATGGTATTTGTTATGTTGAAATTTTAGATGCTCCACAGTGATAATGAAAGCTACCAGAATCTTAGAAATAATTGAAATGGTATCATTGATTAACACGTATGCCAGTGTATTATAGGGTGTTAAGCTTTCTAAATAGCAACTCGTACTTAGCCTAAGTTATGTAATTAAGAGGGTATCAGGATAAGCGACCCTCTTCCAAGTTCCTGCTCGAAATAGCCTTGCTTTTCTCGACTTTGAAAATGGGTTAGGATTAGTTAAGATGATGATGACTAAAAAACGTAAAATCTACTGAGAAAATCTTTAGTGATGCTCGCTGGATGAGTATGGGTTTCATGATAAAACTAGCCACTGCTGGTAGCAATAATATAATTAGGTTTGATGTGTTAGGTTAGTAGTGAGATGGAAATGGAACAAGTAGTCATGAAGCCATCAAGGAACTCCTATTTGATTAGACATATTCTAAAGTACACAATGTGAAATGTTAGACTTAGTACTAACTGTCTAGCAAAATTTAGCTATCAGAACTACAGTATAACAAATTCTATCTTCAGACTGCATACAACCCCGCTATTAAATTCCTGAATATGCTAAACAAACACTCACTCCATACATTCTCTTGTGCTATTTACACTTGGAAAGTCTTATTCCTAAATTCTATCATATATTAAAACTTTCTAGATGAATGTAATAGAACCCATGAAGTCACTCTTAGAAATAAATACCTCTTTGATATTCCCAGATCTAGACTAAATCTATGCAAACACACCATGCAAATTAAAGTACAATATATGGAACTCATTTTCTAATGAAGTAAAAAAAGTGTTCAGCCTGTGCATTGTTTAAAAGTAAAACAATGAAGTACCTAATTTCATAACCATAGAATCTCACTTTGTGCTATTAACTCATCTAGTATTTTACTAACTAGAATTACAGCTACAGTATATAAATATAAGTACTTTTATCACCACTATTTATTAATATAGTAAATATGTGAATTCAGATTGTCATTATATTTATTTTTTATTCGAGATTAAGTGTTTCACTTTCTAATTTCAAGTTCCTTGCAAATTTTCTTTTAGCTTTAGGAACTTCCCAAAATGCTATGCATATTAGTGGCTTTCTGAGAATGTACCACTCAATCACCAACATATGTACTTTCACTAATCTAATATTGAAAAAAAATGTTTTATGAAAAAATATATATTATAGGTTTTGAACAACTGTACTGTTTCAGCAATTCCTCTTGTTATACACTAATGTTACCTCTCACATACATTCAAAATTCGACACTTTGTCTCACTACATTACTTATTAACAAATTTGTAACTTTTTATTGTTTGCTTGCTCTCCCAACCTTATTAGCCTAACATTATTGCAGTAAGTCACCAATTTAAATGTCTTTACATTATACAGTAGTGGCAAAGACTGAAGCATTTTCTCTCCAAACCTTCGACTGCTTTAGGTTTTCACATGAGTGTGTGTGTGGGCATGTGCTTTTCAAATTCTCTAGTTACCTGTACATTCTTTTCATGAAGTGTTTTTTATTACTGTATGTTCAAAAGTGCAATCTCTGTACCCATTATTTCATTGTGAAATGAATTAAGCATATAATGACCCTACCCTTATGTAGGACCCCACACCTATGCAGTCAGATCATATCTGAATGATCCTAGGTGTGATTACCAGGCAAGACAAGATATATGGGCATGTTTTCATACAGCTGTTGTATTAGTTCACCTACTGTAGCAATAAACAGGCCCCAAGAGTTAGAAAACTTTTGTGGTTTGCATCTTGGGAAACTGTATTTTCCTGAAAGCTATTGCCTCCACAAATACCTTAGTCTTCTACTGTTGCTTTTCATTGTTTTATTCATCAATTAAGCTTTTATTCTCTCAAATTGATGTTTACATTATATTTTAAATAGTACATGAAGAATTCTTGTGGCAAGAAATAAACACTCCTCTGAGTGACATTTCATATTGTACTATATACTGTATTATCTTAAACATTGGGTATATCGGATCAACAAATTATCATGAATAACTAAGAGAAAAATATCAGATTTTATATTAGTCAATGATATTACATCTAATACTAAGTATTTTCTCAGAGCTGTAATTCACATCTCCATTGTTATTTGCAGATTAGAAGATACTGAAGTCCATTGTTATAACTGATATGGTTGATAGTGAGAGTGAAGGGGAGTGGAGCCCCTGGGGAGCTGAGGAGGAAGAGCACGCAACGCAACCACTGATTGGCACACCTGCTTCACCATCACAGGTGAGTCCACCAGGTAACTATTTTGGAATGTATCCCACAATCTTACATTGGAGTATGTCCCATATTAGAACATTAGTACAGTTGGGCTCGTTCTTCACTCAGTCAGGAATTCTGGGTTCAAGTCCTGGGTGGGACAGAAATGGTTGGGCACATTTCCTTTCACCTAATGTCTCTTCACCTAACAATGAACAGATACCCAGTAATCAGTCAATTGTTTTAGATTGGATCCTGGGATGGGTCAGTAATTCAACCGTGATGTAAACCTATGTATATATGTATGTATGTACTCAGGCTGCTTGTCCCCAACAAAATGAATTACAGTACTGTATTATTATACATCAGAATTTATTCATAACATTTTATACAAATTAGGTTTGGATTGAATTGAGATAATGTACAGTAAAAATATAATTGAGACAAAAAGGTAAAAACCTAACCCAAAATTAGTGAGACATACATAGAAACTTACTCGCTTCTGTTTGTTTTTTCTTCTCAGAGAAATTTGGCAAGCGGAATGGATGACACGAGGCCAACAATACCACTTGTAGCAAGGCATTCAAAGGGACATGCTGCTCAGTATCTCACTGCCTTTGCAGGTTGGTCATACAAACATGAAGTGTTATTTGATTAGTAACTTGGTGATTGGAACATGATTAGAGCTTTGAGATATGGGTAGAAGCAAGAGAAGTTTCTGGTGAGATTTGATGGAAATTAATGTACTGAACGTGGTTTTTATATTCTACAAAATCATTGTTTAATCTTAACTTTTCAATTATTAAAATAACAAGTATTCTCCTTACATTTGCACGAAAAGGTTTGTTACTTTTCTCCTTACTTAACAATTACAGCATCTTCACATCCTCTAGCAGAAATGAGAAAGAGCAACTATATTAGGATGAGAATCATCAGAAAGCATTAGGACCTTAGTAAATTTAATAATTTGTACATTTGGTGGCCGGATAGAAAGGATTTAGAGATGCAGCTAGTGGACTGCATAAAGAAGTAATGCCGTAGTTCCTACCTGTACAAATGGATGCAAGATGCTACTGTGACAGAAATGAGAAAAATCAAGAATTAGAGCAGTCGAAATAGACAATCTGAGATCTGTGGTGTTTGGGGAATAAAGTAAACGATTAATATCCTGGAAAGATGTGGTGTACAAATTGTGGTAAATGAAAAGCTTAAAGATAATGCACTGACATGGTTGATTGAGACCCTTCTCAAATACTTTAGTCCCTGCTAGATATGGATATAGAGATTAGGTGGATATAAGTAAGAGCTGCCTCGTATGGGCCAATAGGCCTTCTGCAGTTACCTTCATTTTTGTTCTTATAGGATCTGCTGTGTATTAATCAATAGGCCTCCAATGTTCTCATGTTCTTAAGTGGTTAGGTTGACATACTAAGTGTGTAAGTAAGCATGGATTAAGTGTGAAGAGTGCACAGAATGTATGTAGTAGGCAGGCGATGAGTCACAATAACGTGGCTAAAGTATGTTGACCAGACCACACACTAGAAGGTGAAGGGACGACGACGTTTCGGTCTGTTCTGGACCATTCTCAAGTCATTCTCACAATCGACTTGAGAATGGCCCAGGACGGACCGAAACGTCGTCGTCCCTTCACCTTCTAGTATGTAGTAGGGTACAAGGTTATGTGGTAGCAGTTTGTGGCCTTAATCTAATCATCTGGCACCTCACTTCCTATGAAATGTAATTAATGGAACATTACAAGTCAGTAGGCAGTGGTTATGCTAGGTACTAAAGCATTGGTTGTGAGATAGTTGAATATTCTTAAATTGCTTCCAGTGAAAAGTTTATAAACAGGATATGTTGATGAGTGCATCATTGAATTATATAAAAAGATTTACCTGATTTACCTGAGGGCCACTAACCCTAGTGGCTTTGGCGAGGACAGGAAGTCGGCAGCTTGTCGAAGGTCCCCCATTTGCCTTGTTTTTTTCCAGGTGAAAAGAGCCCTGAAAGATGGAGATGTAGTGAGCATGAATAAGAAAGAATAAAAGAAATGGGTGTCTTTATGCCTTATTGGATTGCAAAATTAAATGGATTATAGTAATTAATGAATTGAGTAAATTTTACATCATTGGAATTGTATGCATGAATTGATTGCTTTCTCAGCTTGTCCATCTAATACTGCACTAACATTGTCATTAGCTACCATGGGTGCCCTGGCTGCTGGGACTGTGTTGGGCTACTCATCTCCAGCTGGTCCTAAATTAATGTCTAATACAACCACTGGACCGCTGCATCTGACCACAGAACAAAATATGTGGTTCTCATCGTCAATGAACTTGGGAGCTCTGATGGGGGGTCCTGTTGGTGGCCTGTGTCTTGGTGTTTTAGGTAGACGAGGCACAATGCTGGCTTCCACGGTACCCTTTGTCGCTGGATGGCTTCTTATTGGTACGTGCAACTGTTGACTTATATGCTCTGTATCTTTCTTTAACTATTGAGCATAAGTTGTATTATGCATGTATTTTCTGTATTATACATACTATGGTGTAATTTAATTTCTGGTGTAATCTGGTTTCTGGTGTAATTTATAGTTATAAAATGCCAGTTGTTGTGGTGTACTGTCTTTCTATAATTTATATATTTTATATTTTTTCTTTCAATGGTTTTAATACACACTACCATCTCCTGAAGTTTAGTCCAAAAATCAGTCACTCTAGTGAAGAAATACATTATCTTATCTTTGCCATTTATACAATAGTTTGCAAATGTCATGTTTCAAAAGCATCTCTCTTCTCATATTCTTGGGCAGACTTGTGTGAGGTCCATGGTATTTTTTCGTTATATTCAAAAGTCTTCAGCCTTTCCTCATAGCTCTGGCATCTATTTTGTTTTACATGTCTTTGGATTTATCCATCCACTTTGATTGTAAAGTGATGATCTTCTTAGAGTATTGATCTTTAATCCCAAATGATATAAGAATTTGGGCACTATTCCTTCACTCCATCCTCATATCTCAGCTCTTTTTCTGTCTTCATATTACTTACGGTTTTTCTTGATAATTACTTTACAGGTTTCTATTTTGCTCATACATTAGTTGTGGGCATCATACTACAGCTGCATGTTCCACTATAGTTCTAATTTAGATTTTAAATATTGTAATAGTTTTAGAATTTGTGTATTTTATGGATATCTTTAAACTTGACAAAATAAAGTATGGTGATAAGTTTAAAAATTCTATCATGCAATCTGTTAGCCTTATTGCCTACTTCCACTCTCCTCCATTTCAATTACAGTACTTGACATATCTCTATAGTTGAACTCCATCTTTTCTACATTTACCATACTTAGTTTGCCTTAGGCCTTTGAATGAGTTTTTGTTTATTTCAACAGTAATTAATTACACCGTATATTCTCAGCATTTGCACAAAACTTCGGAATGCTGATGACCGGACGCATTGTAACAGGACTGTGTGCTGGTATTACTTCCCTCGTTGTTCCTACATATATTGGAGAATTTGCTTCAGCTGATGTAAGAGGGACTCTAGGTGAGTTACTTTGTTTTTGTGAGGAGTACAGTATTTTTTTCTCAAGCTGGTCACTCATATTCATTAGATATACAAATTACTATTCTTTTCTTTTATTTGAAGTCCTGTATTTTAATTATTCATCCATTAACAAGGTGTTCTTCAACTTTATCTCATCAGCAGCAAGAGCATATGTTTGTCCTAGATATTATACTTTCTTCTTTTTTATTGTGTTGATCTTTATAGCTAAACAGTTGCTGCTACACTGAGATTTTTAGTATGCGCTTGCTTGACTGAAAGCGCATGTGCTTGCTTGACCGAAAGCACATGGATTTGCTTGATCGAAAGCACATGTGTTTGTGAAACATTTTAATGAAATAATTCCAATATTGTGGATCATTAAATGGTTAAAACCCTACGATAAATGTTTTTAATGTGTAAATTTAATACTGTATTCATAGGTTGAAGAGCGTTGAAACAATAACCAAGGAAGTTATTAAATTAATCTTCTTATTTTCTTTCCCCTCGCAGGTAGTGGGTTCCAGTTGATGATAACAATTGGTGTGATGTACGCTTATGCATTGGGAGCACTTGTCTCAACTTGGCAGCTTCTTGCAGGATTGTGTATAATTCCTTCTGTCCTGTATTGTATACTTATGCTCTTTGCAAAAGAGTCCCCATATTTCCTTCTCTCTAAAGGAAAAGAAGAGCAAGCTGCAGCAGCTCTTCAGTTCTTCAGAGGTAATGGAAACTATGCTGCTCTGCATTATTGTATTTTATATTCCCATGCACTATATGTTTCCCCATTGTTAGTGACAGTATGCCTGTTGGGCTCATCAAGGTTCTTTAGCCACCCTCAGCCACCTAACCAGTTACTAGCCAGATTTAACAGAATTTAATTCACTGACCGAGTGATGCACACATGGTGACTGATTGTGAGAAGACGTTGGGAATATGTCTGAACAGTGTATCGGAAGTAATAGGAAACAAGACTAGATGTAATCAATTTGACCTCCACTGCCTCGCGCCTCTACCCACTTTTGGGACGGGCTTGAGGAGTCAACCTCGGGGAAAAATCCAGAGCTGGTGCCTCTATGGCAGTTCGTTGTTGACTTCAACCTCATTCTGGCAGCTCCTGCGATGGTGCTGGAACCAAGCGTATTGGTGGTTGCCTTTCCATTGGACAATTTCAGCGACGTAGAGAGAGGGGGAGGGACCTGCTGCATGGGTAACAGCTTCTCCTCCATATCGACTTACTCAGACTTTGTGCCCTGGAGAGGACACTCCAGCCTAGGCAACCAGAGCCCAACTCCATAGTCTCCCGAGACTGCAGGAGGCCTACTTCTACTACTATGAATGAAATGAATGCACAATGAAGTCTCAAGACTATGATGATTCTATGAATAAATGTTAAGGCTGCATGATAGAATCAAACCCACGACATTGTTTACAGTGGGTTGCTGCTTTGTGTGCGTTATTGGAATGTGACAGTGCTGGTTCTGCATGATGATGAAATGTGTAGTGTTGAAGATAAGGTAACTGAATGAGGTATCTCTTTTGTTATCTTTGATGTTCTTTACCCATTTGCTCTTCTATTTCTTCTGGGCTGATGCCTCCCCATCACATGGAATTGGGAGACTGGTAGTGAAGAATGAAGAAATGTATAATTCAGTTCATTACAATGATATCCAATGCTTTTACCTCACAGGTAAGGATTGCAATACTCAAACAGAATTAGACCTGATGCGGCAGTCCTTAGAAGATGCTCAGCTTAACAAGGCAAAACTGAAGGACCTCGCAAAGCCCTACATCTTCAAGCCTCTCATGATCTCGCTTACCCTTATGTTCTTCCAGCAGTTCTCTGGGGTTAATTCTGTTCTTTTCAACTTGACCACCATATTTAGTGTGAGTTATGTATTAAATGTAATAGTTTTTTAAGAACTTCTATGCTATACAAATAATTACAATGTAGCCTCCAGATATGATAGTACCTATATAGTTATAGGTTGAATGTACAAAATACGGACTCTTACACACACAAACATTACATGAATTGGACCACACGTTAATTTTGTAGAGGGTCTAAGAATGAGGGAAACAAACAAGCCTAATCTTTCCTAGGCCTAGTATATTATTGTACTATATTTATATGTTTTAAATTTGACTTAAGATTATGTATATTTAGGTTGGATTGATTATTAGGCCTAAAACAGGCAAGTTTAAATGTAATGTTTGTTTTGCACTTTAGTACTGTACAGGTATATCAATACATTAGTACAAAATGTGGATTTTTTGGGGCTGCAGTTGTCCATATTTTATACATTCTATCCACAGTCACTATAGGTACAGACATATTCTCTGGAGGATAGGTTAAATATTTGATTACAATATCCAAACAAATTCCTGGATTCGTGTTAAATTCGTAGGGCGCTTTCCACCTTGTAACTTGTTTCTGAAATATGGATCAAATTATACTTAAAGTAATAAGTATACACTGTATATTAATTTCTTTTTATATTTTAAATGTATTTGGATGCAACAGTAAAAAATCAGTTAGATTCGAAATTTGCTTATAATGTATTGAATATAATCCATTCATTATTGAATTTTTGTGCCCCATACATATACTTATTGCAACCAAGGTTTTAATAATTATAATAATAATAATTCATTGTGTCAGGGAACAGACAGGCAGATAATACATGCAGTACATGTTAGTCTTATATCGAGGTCCTCCCCAGGGTTGAATTACTGACCCTTTCTTAGGATGCAGCCCCACAACAAGCTGACAAACTCCTGAGTACCTATTTACTGCTTGGTAAACAGGAGCCTTAGGTGATCGGAAATGCACCCAGCCATTTCTGTCCCGCCTGGGATTCAAACCCAGAATTCTTGATTGTGAGTTGAAAATGAAGCCGACTGTACTACCGGGACCCCTTCAGAGGTACAGCATTTGCAAATGAAATGCTTATTGCTTTTTAGTTAACTTAAATTTACCCACCAGGTATTATTGTAGTTCAGTATAGCCTCATTGGGGTTTAAAGCAATAAAACAGAACTTCTAGAAAGCTATAAATCTTTTGTTATTGGAGCTAACTTTGGTCACATGAAGCAGAGAGTCTACGTGATCAATGCCACTTCAATTCACCAGATCGATACGACATAGCCACACCCTCATATCATATTTTGTAACAATGTTTAGTATTCTTTTGCCTTTCACACCCTCATATCATATTTTGTAAAAATGTTTAGTATTCTTTTGCCTTTTGTAGTATATACTGTATTATTAGAAAAATACAGATTTTATCTTAAAGAAAGTTTTAGATCTGGTAACTAACCACTTTTGGTGCATGGCCTATGACCAAAAAACCATCGCTAAATTCTAAGTTCATGGTACATTATTGTCATAAAATAGACTAAGTTATAATTTTGCATCTAATGTGGAATTTGTACTTCAAATTTATTGTTACTCACTAGTTTTGAATCCATAATAATGAAGTCAACTTCACCAGGATGCAGGATCTACTATATCTGATAACATGAGCTCCATCATCATTGGAGTCGTACAAGTGGCCTCAACTTTTCTGGCTACTGTACTCATGGACAAGGCTGGCAGGAGGTTGCTTCTGATTGTTTCAGCATCCTTCATGGCACTCTCTCTTGGTCAGTGTACATTACTTTGCATACTTTATTATCTATTGTACTTCACATAATAATGTTCCATTCCTGTTGGATATAAGAACATGAAACTTTACAATACAAGTGTTATTGAGTACCCAAACAGACTTGTGTACCGCTCATATGGATTTGTATAAAAAAATAATTATGAAAATTACTCAATAATATGCAAGCTTAATTCACCCTACACTAATCAAGTCCAGACTTTGTTAATAATAATCATGTCAAATTTAATTTAATTTGATTTAGCAACTACAAAGGTATTGTGGAAAAACTAGTCTGTTGACTGTAAACAGAAATACAGTTCATATCCCATTTTGAGCCTTTAGCACATTCAGATCAAATTTTCCTTTTTTAATATAAATACAGTAGTTGTAATAAAGTCATAGTAAACTTAATCGTAAGGGAAACAAAATGAATCATTGTCTGCAAAATGAATCATAATTTCTACCTTGCTTCAACAATTTGTTTCTATTCACTTGTACTTCACATTGGTTTGCGAGTCTCCATTCCCTTCCACGTCATTATCAATTATTTTCTGTGATACAGTCTCCCTATTCTTGACTTCCTCTTATCTTCACAACTTTGGTATGATATACTTATTTATGCCAGGATATTTTTTGCCCCTCTTTAATTTTAGACAAATGAAACCTTAATTCTATCTGAGTTACAGCCATTTAAAATCAGAATGAAAAAAAATCGACTCAGTGTTGTGTAGCATGGTTCAGAGAACAGATATGGATAAAAATAATTAACATTATCTGATGCTGAAACGAGTGATATGACATTTAAACCTATGGGCAGGCATTGGAACTGGTTAGGTTTTTTATCACCATGTATATGCGAATCATTTATTTTGGAATGTATGTGTTTTCCCTCTACTACAAAGGGGTAAAAATAAGATTTGTTTCACAGGTGAGTTATGCTGTACTAGACAAATTTAAATAAATGTAATTTAAGTATGAATAAGCAGGTGTAAAAGTAAACATGCTTTGTTTTATGTTATGAGATTGGCCTGACAAGATCTTTGAAGGTTAAGAAGAATTAAAAGCAGTATCTGATGAACAAAATATGAATTTACCTTGCATATTGTCAAACTTGTGTGAAAATGTTATTTTAAGGTAAACAGCATTTCAAAGACTGGTTGGTTGTGTGGGATAGAAAATTATTAAAAACTTCCTAATTATGCTGGGAGGATAGGTATATAATATGGAGATGCCTGTTTGAGGGTCCTGGTAGTACAGTCAGGTTCGTTCTCGACACACAACTTAAGAATTGCAGGTTCAAATCCTGGGAGGGACAGAAATGATTGGGCACATTTCCTTTCACCTAATGCTCCTGTTCACCTAGCAATGAGTAGGTACTTAGGAGTTAGTCAGCTTGTGGGATTTCATCCTGGACTGGGTCAGCAATTTGGCCTTGGGGAACGACCTCGATAAAAGTCAAAACGTTTATGAATACAGGAACACTCTTGCTTCCAGTTCCCCAACACAATGAATTATTAATTAGGAATTATATTTGTTAGAGTGGGTGTAAACTATTTCTAGCAGTATTGCTGCATTATGCAGATGAATGAGTTTCCACCTTGGCTATCCTACATCCTCTATGCTGCCTTGAGCTACTAATTATCTAAATAACATACAGTCCATCTTTGCTATCAAGTTGAGACTGCTATTTGTTACTTATATTTTTCAGTTGCGCTTGGAGAATTCTTCTATGAAAAGATGGAAGACAAGACATGGGCGGTAAACAAGTTGGGTTGGTTACCTCTCACCTCACTCATCATCTTCATTACAGCTTTCTCAATTGGCTATGGCCCCATTCCCTGGCTCATGATAGGTAAATTTTGGACTTGTAAACTGTCTTGCACGTGAATTTTGTTAAATTTGCATGAAATGTTAGTACTTTGATAACAACCTCGACAATTGAAATTGAAATTGAAATAAGTTTGTTGATGTAAAATACACACAAAGGGATGAGGTAGGCACCTCGACAATGATCTTCATGCATTCACACATTTGTGTAGACTGACCTTGACACTGACTTCCATGCATATACAGGTATGTAAAGACTAACCTCAACAATAACCTCCATGTATACACAGGAATATGAAGATCGACCTCATAAAATTACCTCCATGTATAACGCAGGTATGATATATGGAGATTAAACTTAACTGGTTATGACTAAGTATTTGCCTACCTGTGATTTTATCCTTGGCAACTCGATACAGAGTTTTACATTATTTTGCATGGGTCAGTTTTACAGAGCAAACCTGAAGGGAATTCTTGCTGCCTTCAGCAGTCCTCCTGGTATGGGTCTCTTCCGTCCATAGGTGTATTCCATCTTATTAGGTGTAGATGGTCTGTGAATAAACTTGAGCCCCCAGTCTTACCAGCATGCTTATTTTGTTTCATCTAATCTGAGTGTTATTGGGGTAAATGTCACAGTTTTGGGTAGATTTTGCCTCATTGCAGACTCCCTTCTTTTTCTAATAGCATTTGGTAGTGTTTTATCGTAAACTTGCAAGTCTCGGTTTCTATACAGGAAGGGTGCTCGTAGTTCCATGCTTCTGGGCTACTCAGTCACCCCTTAGGTGACCAGGAACTGCCATGGGTTTTTTGAAGACTGAGTCCATGTTTTCTTTACCCTTTGATGAGGATTTGTTAGAAAATCCTGAGCTCAAATTGGAACTATCTGCTCTTGCAGCTATGAAGTTGGGGGAGTGATCTTTTCTTCCCAGGAAGAATATGAGGCTCCTGTTAGCAGCGTCTTTGTTTTACCACTGGTTTAGAGTGAAATTTTGCTACAGATTTTGAGTAATGAGGTCCCTGGGTTTCTGTTTGAAGCATCTTGGATGCTGTATCCTATTCTCAGTCTAATTTTAATGCCTTTTTTTTTCCTGACTCATTTGTAAGGTTGGGGTGATCTGGTGCTTAACAGGTTGCATCAGTCCTACCTTCTTGATGATGTTGTCCTCCACTATTGTAGTTTGTTGACATCAAGACTTGGAGGTATTGGAGGGTGAACCTTACTTTGTATCTTTAGGGAGCAACATTAGGAAGCCTTGCCCAGTAAGGAGCTTTCCATCAACACTGAATCTTTATTGTTGTTTCTTTCTCCCATGCTGGTATTTAAGGTTTCTGTCATATTGGACAGTAATACTGACAGGTTAGTATGTTCATGAAAGATGGCTAATTTATGTATGTAAATTCTTAAAACTTACAAAATGATTGGAAATAACAAAATTACAGTGTGTTTATTATTTTGTTTACTTTTTTATTATACTGTACCTGGTGTAATGAATGTTTAAGTGAGTAAAATTAATATAATGTGCAATATAATTTTATTTGTTGTTTCTGGAATTTCTTAAACAATTTTCTTTCAATAATGTTGGACCTAACACAGCATGCTCATTACTGTGCAGAAAATTGAATTATGCACTTTTTCACCACTTACTGAATGATGAAAATGTATAATGTGTATGCAGCATATGCAATATAATATATTCACAATGCAATCAAATCTCTTCTTATTTTTCCTAGGCGAGCTCTTTTCACCCAATGTGAAGGAGGCTGCTGGAAGTTTTGCTACTATGTTCAACTGGAGCTTAGCATTTGTGGTCACCTTAACCTTTGTTCCACTCCAAGTAAGCTTGATAGACACTTATTTAAGGGTGATATACTTGATACATAAATATGTAATACTGTACCAAAAATTTGTAGTAAAGTAAGAAAAAAAAATCTTAAAATAATCAGTTAATCAAATTGTCGTCGTTAGTAATTAATTTTGGCAATGGGAAATACTATGAAATATTATTATTCATACTCGCAATGATGTTTTGCCTTGTTCTTCCCACAGTCGGGCTTGGGGACCTATGGAGTGTATTGGCTGTATGCTAGTATATGTGTTGTCAACCTCGTGTTCTGCGTGACCATTGTGCCCGAGACCAAGGGCAAGACATTGGAAGAAATAAATGCATACTTTGGTGGTCCTTCTTCTATAGGTATCACAAATGCTCCCGAGAATTAATTATAATTAAGGTGGTTGTATGTTATGATGTTAGTATATACAAATATATTACAATTTATTGTGACTTCATAAGGTTATTGTTGTGATTTTCGTAAATAGGTAAAATCTTTATTGTTTAGTTTAAAGTGATTGGCTTGTTAACAAATTGCATTTATTTTATTGTACAGTGTAGGTACCTGGTAATCTATATATTAAAACAGTGATTCTTTTTTAATAGTTGGCTTGATATTTCTTGCAAGTCTGCCCAATTCTGATCATGTTTGATTTGAATTACATGCCCAAACTTGTTAAATATACAGTATACATATATTAAATTTTGTTGCTTATTCAGATCATGCCAACTATGATGGATAAAGTGAAAAAGTTATACAAGCAAGAATATATATATATATATAATAATGCATGTAAATCATGAAAAATAAACATGTGATTAAAAATGTGAGTCAGACCAAGGAGGAAGAACTGAAACAGGAATTTCCTTAAGTACTTTCGTATATTAATACATTTTCAGGAGTGGAATACATCTCCTTCTGAAGATGTATTAATATACGAAAGTTCTTAAGGAAATTCCTGTTTCAATTCTTCCTCTGTGGTCTGACACTGTCATATAATAATATATATATATTTATATATATATATATTTATTTATTTTTTGTTTTATCTTAACTAATTTATAAAATAAAAAAATTATAATCTCTTATTTAGTTGAATTTCTAACGCTCATTCATTTTGTTTTTAATTTTTTATATTTTTCCCTATATGCCGCCAAGCATTAAGTTGACACATCTTTTCTTTTCCTCTTTAGTATTTCAGGTCAAAATTTGATATACTGTAGTACAAATAAAAGGGCAGTCATTATCATATTAATGAATATACCAATATTGAGCATCATTCAATAAATAGAATAAGTATTGCATTTGAGTCTTTTGCACTTGTATACTATATGTTTTATAGTAAAATCAACACCAAAGGAAAGAAATCATCAGCTATTTAATAAGTAATGTGTTGCTCTCTCTAAATACAAGCACTGATATTATATTTAATTTCTCCAATGCAGACACGGAATCACAATAACGTGGCTGAAGTATGTTGACCAAACCACACACTAGAAATTGAAGGGACGACGACGTTTCAGTTCGTCCTGGACCATTCTCAAGTCGATTGTGTGATTGATACACAATCGACTTGAGAATGGTCCAGGACGGACTGAAACGTCGTCGTCCCTTCACTTTGTAGTATGTGGTTTGCTCAACATAATTTCTCCAATGTTGTAGCTTTCATGCATTCCATGTATATCCAATTAATTTCATAATGTCTTTTTACACAAAACTTTGTAAATCATTTACAAACTGTATTTTAATGGTGAAGATCTGACAATCAGAGACACATTTCTCTAAGATTCCTGTGATAAAATCTCCTTGTACAATAGATAGTCTTTGGTATGGTGACAAAATGTATGGTCTGTTTTATGTAATAAAAGGTTTTGTTTTTTTCTGAATGTTTCATAACATTTTTATGATGGGGTATACTCTTATAATTCATTATATCAAAGTTCTTCAATGCCTGCTTTATAATTAATTAAACTATTAAACCCTGAGAATATGAGAAAGGGCAAGCACTGATGGAAAATATACTGTACTATATTTGTTCTGCCTCTCAAAATCTTTAGTGGAAGAGTTGAATTTGAAAGAAAGTTATATATTTGAGATTTTCATAACTTGAAAGATGTAAATCTATACTATAATACAGTACAGAGAATGTCTGCCTGTTCAAAGTTGAAGATCAGATGCTCGGGGCTAGCCTCACCCAACTTTGCAGGGGGAATGGTCTTGGCTTTAGGATAGACATAGGATGGTCGGGGTCGGTCCTATTAGTCCNCTAACTTGTGACGTCATCAGTGGGAGTTGCCTTGACACAAATAATGATACGCTGCTCTGCCCTCTTATTCGAGTAAATTATTCAGTTAGATGGAGATTTCTGTCAGGTGCAAAACAGAATTTGTTGTTCTTTTTCACAACAACCTTGTTGTTGTGCACAAGGACCTATTTCTTAGTTTAAATTTTATTCATAAAAGAGTGTTGGTATTCTCCGCAACAGCCAATCACAGGAAGGTATCTCTGGATGCTCCGCCTCCTTATGGACTCAGCACATCGCTCTAGCTCATGGCTCGCTGTTTCATCTCTTGTATATCAAACTATGACTTTTTTCAATTACTGTTATAATTAATAATATGAGATATAAAAGTTTTTATACAAATTGGCTAAATTCTGCCATTAAATGGGCTTTGTCTGGTATACATACAAACATACACCAATTTATTACCATTCATTCATTATTTATTTCAAATGTAATGTATACTAGTAATGTAATGTATACTAGTAATGTAATGTATAGCAAGCATAGAAATATTGCCGGAACAACCGTGGACATCTTCAAGAGGAAACTAGATTATTCCTCCAAGGACTTCCGGACCAGCCGGGCTGTGGTGGGTATGTGGGCCTGCGGGCCGCTCCAAGCAACAGCCTAGTGACCAAACTCTCACAAGTCAAGCCTGGCCTCGGGCGGGCTTGGGAGTAGAGAACTCCCAGAACCCCATCAACCAGGTATACTGTCTAGTTTTTTTCCCTCGCCATTACTTGGTGCAATATTTGAAAGTTGTCTATTTATTTATCGATCTATCTATTATCTTGTATTTATATTTACATGTTTCTGTGCTTGGAAGAAAACTCTGCATTGAATTGGGACTAATTTATTAATAATATTATATAATATTAATTAATATTTACAATTATTATTAATTACAATTATTTATAGCTTAGTTATGACAGCTATAATACCTAGTGTTACCCAATCTCCGAATCTCCTAATTTTTATGTATTTAACCCTACCAACCTTATCATTGTGTTCATTGCTGTCTTCTTTTATGTGCTAGCCATATGCTGTTTTGTGCCTACCAATTTTTGTCAACTACCATTCAAGCTGTCATTGCAATCAATCTTAGCTGCCTATGTGCTTTAATACACTGTACCTACAATTTTCTCTAATTTTTTTTTCTTGCCATGTATGTTATTATTGTTTTATAAATTTTGCAAGTATTACCTACTTAAAATTTTCTTAGATTAAGGACCTGCCCGAAACGCTGCGCGTACTAGTGGCTTTACAAGACTGTAATTACCATTTTATGTATCCACACATTCCCATGTACCTTCTTGTATATGCATAAATAAAATAAAAAAAATTAAGTTACTTTCATGTAACTCATAATCGTACATTCTTAACATTAATAGCCCAAATTAGCACATCTTGCTTTTAAATTAGCCCAAAAGTAGCAAGTAGCGAAATTAAAAATTTGGGAGCGCGGGGCTCTCAAAAGTAGCCCAATTCGCTGTTTGTAGCCCAATCTGGCAACACTGGGCTGTGGACATGAATGTGTTGAGCCTGTACTCACCTAATTGTGCTTGCGGGGGTTGAGCTTTGGCTCTTTGGTCCCGCCTCTCAACTGTCAATCAACTGGTGTACAGATTCATGAGCCTATTGGGCTCTATCATATCTACATTTGAAACTGTGTATGAAGTCAGCCTCCACCACATCACTTCCTAGTGCATTCCATTTATTAACTACTCTGACACTGAAAAAATTCTTTCTAACGTCTCTGTGGCTCATCTGGGTACTAAGTTTCCACCTGTGTCCCCTTGTTCGTGTCCCACCCGTGCTGAAGAGTTTGTCTTTGTCCACCCTGTCATGCCCACCCTGTGGGCATGACCGTGTGGGGCGAGTAGAGTCTGAGTACATAGATTCGTGGGGCTGAACCCACGAATCTCTCTCAATATTTAAGCTCCAAGAATCAATTTTTCAAGCCCAAGGATCAGTTTTTTCAAGATTAAATTAACAATAAAATGCAAACGAAAGCACTTCCGAAGAGTTCTTGCGTCCTGTCTCGATGTACATCAAGAGCCAATGGACCTCAAGGGAAATTAAACTGAAATTTTCTGAAGGAAATTTGAATGATGTTTTGTAGGTTTTGCGTATTATTGCCGCAAAATTGACCTTGAATCATCGGCCTTTGTTGTAAAGGATCTCCGGCACGCAAGAACGCCCATGTATGCACAGACGCACGCGCACGTACACACAGACGCGCACGCGCGCAGTCTCGAGTAAGAGCTGAGATATGAGGACAGAGTAAGAGCTGGATTATGAGTTACGAAGAACATCAAGCTAAAATACAGCAATATTAAATCAATTTACCGAATTTTCAGTGTAGCTTCTGTATTTTTGCCCACGCAAAAATTGAACATTCCTTGTGAATTGAATTCTTTACTGATGGCACCGCTACCAGAGCAGAGACTGTCAGTGAGACAATGTTATCATCTGATGAATGGAGGAATCAGGCAGTCATCACGGGGTCATAATCGGACAATAAAAATGGAGAATCACGGTTGAGTCTCCCTGGACCGGATGATCCAATGTCCGGGTGGTTATTTGTTCTCTGGTTTAATAGAGCCGCCAATATAGAGTCTGGGGTCATTTTACAGGCTTCCACTCCACTCGACGCAAAAGCGCAGCATTCTTGAACCACTCGACTGTACACTTCATCAAAATTATTGAGCGGGTCTGCCCGGTGGAGCCCCCAAGGGAAGCATTTGTCTGTCTCTATCGCCCGCCAGCCCGCGCCCATTAATAAGACCCCTGGCTTTGACTTGTCAATATTTTTGACATCAACGAGTACAAATGGTGTATGTCTGCGGTGCACGGGCTGTTCCAGAGTACCAGAGTCCTATGTAGGCGTTGCCGAGTGCCTGGGTACCATCAGGGCATAGACAAGTGCCTGGATACCATGTGGGCATAGCCTAGTGTCTGGGTCCTATTAGAGCGTACATAGGTGTCCGAGTCCTATGCTGGCATAGCCAAGAGCCTGAGTCACATGCAAGCAATGAGAAATGCATGGGTCCCACGAGGGCATAGATGGGTACCTGGATCCCATGAGAGTTTAGATAAGTGTCTGGGTTCCAAGCGAGTGTTGCATTGTGCCTGGGTCCCACGCCAGTACACAGCCTGGGTGACATGCAGGTTTAGCAGTGCCTGGGTCCCATGTATGTGTAGCTAAGTGCCTGGGGTGCCATGCAGGAGTTGGAAATAACTGGTAGATGTAGCACACGAGGTATGGCAACTGTAACCCATAGCTGTACCCCATATGCACAAGGTATGGCAACAGTGTCGCATGCCTGTAACACATACGCGAGATATGGCAACCATAACACTTGTTTGTAACACCCATCAGACGAGATCTGGCTATAATAATCCATGGCTGTACCCTACACACATGATATATGGCAAGTGACCAATGGCTGTAAAACAAACACACACACGTGCGTGCATTAGGTGTGGTGACAGTGACCCATAGTACATAAGATATGCCAAAAGTGACCCATTGATGCAGACACACCACATAGTATCGTGACTGTGGCACATAGAGTACTGCCATTGGCCACTAAGTATGTGACAGATACCCATGGCTGTAGCATGCACTACTGAAGGTATGGGACACTGACCAATGGCTGTAACCAGTGATGCAAATGAGTTTTGGGAACTAGGTATATGCTGTAAAATTATTGGTAAATACAGTATGTAGTATTGTTCGTTATTAGAAATGTAAACAAAATAACTATACCATTCTCTAGAGGGCATGCAAATATTGTTAATTAAACAGGCAATGTTCCTTTTACTTCTCTTTCTTTCCACATCTACACACTCAAGCAACTGGGCAATTATCGGTGGAAGTTTGTAAAGCAAACAGCAAAAAAACTTTTAAGTATCCTTGTTACATACTGCAAAACATATATAATTTATTGTGTTGGAAGCCAGTGTGTATTCATACTCATTAGGCTTATATCGATAAGCAAGTCCCAGCTGTGTCTGGGTACAAGTGACAGGATGAACAACCCAGCAGGTTTTCTTCCTATTGGGGGAGTGTTGTACATGCTGCTATGGCGGTGTGTCCACTCACAGGATGAGTGGCACTGCCCAATAAACTCGCTCCTCGGGGCAAAATTTAAAAATAGGCGAGTTATTGGGCATATAGAATCGAACTACCTTTATTATGAACAATGTGGTTGTCAATGGATGACACATGGACTATGATGTAGAGAGAATCTGCTTTCTTTGTTTATCAAAATTTTAACAAAGGATTCTTAGAAGGGAATTAGCAGAACCACTTGATTATTGGTGACTAGAATATTGAGGAAACAGTTTGGCTAGCATGTCCTGTCCATCATACTAATAGCATGTGCTTTATGAAACCCTATTCTGCATTGGTTTTCTTGAAAACTTGTTCACAATCAACTCTGTATTTTCAAGTATGGAATGAAAACAGTAACATCCTACCTTGCAGTCAGTAGGAATCATGAGTGTAAGGGAGCCTCGGGCAATACATTAATAATGCAATATAACTTACTTTTGTTCTGAAGCCTAATTTAAAAATGTTTTCATATAAAGTTCAGGTGCTTTACGAGATTTCCGCAAATGCTAAAACTTCAAACACAATGTGCAGATGCACAATTAGAAGATAGCAAATAAGTTAACAATTTGTGGCTCTGAGATGAAACTCCATTCCAAATGAGTAGGATAGTTGCCTAAACTACTGCATTGTTCTACGAAAAATCACAAAAAAAGCAACGAATCTATGATAAACATCAAAGCTGCACGAGTGATGATGCATGTGTCCAAGATGATCAGGTTCGCTTTCACTTACGGCCCTAATATTAAACTGTACTTTGTTTAGGATCTCTGAAACCAGTGGATTCGATCACAACTTTTGCACTCTACTAAAACAAAAAGTGTTCATTGACCCTTTAGGTTTGTGGTAGAAATTATGGCAGGATTAATGTGTTCAAAATAAATACAATGCTGGATGCATCAAGGAGATGCAATTCTCCATATCACAAAAGTTGCTTCCAAGTAACTTCACGGACAACTGCACAAGCAAATTACTATACATATTGATCACATTTTCTTGATCTGTCAAAAATTTATTTATTTCTGTTGGGCTACGTTGTCATTTGTTTGCCAACAAACAGAAGAGTATCGTTGCACTGAAAAGATAGATTTAAAGATATTTTTAATAGAATTTTTCAGAACACCTGTCTCACTATAACAGTCAACTTTGGAGTCTAGACTGGGATTGCAAAAAAAGACATAATGGACTCAAAATGAGCATATGCTATTCTGGAATGGTACAGGTTGCAAAAACTAGTACAGTATGTGAAATTAAATAACAATTAAAATAATTACTTTAATTACTCTCTGCAATTTACAAGTGCATATATAGTTTGTTCTTCAGTTACCTGCAACTTAAATGAGTGACTTCTGACATCATAACTATTACCACTGTACATAGCAGCTAATGAAGATTACAGATTACTACTACTACACGAGAAAGGCAACTTTTCCATTTTTCCATTTTTATAAATAGTTTATCAAAGCATTTAGGGGGATACAATGTAGTAAAGTACTTGCTACAATCATTTTCAACATTTTCCATACAATTAATATATGAGAAACTTTTATATATGTATTTATTACACAAGATATTTAACATGTTTATACATTACAGTATATACATTTTACAACAACAAATAATCCAGTGAAATACACAAATATTTCAATGTATATCCCAGCATATGAAAAAGTTGAGCACGATTCTTTTTTTTTCCTGTGCAAAAATCACAAGAGACATTTTATTGAGAAATTCCAAGTTCATGTATCAATAAAGCTGAGTAATGTACTTTAAATGCTTGCTTATTGTACATAAGTAATTCATTTCATCTATTTCCAAGATATCTAGTTAAAAGCATGCTTTATTCAGTATTTTCATAAAGTGATACTTATTACAATAATAATAATGCTATAATAATATTATAATAATAATAATAATAATGATACTCTTTTATACTATAACATCATTCCTTGCAAAAATATAGGTTGATATCATTTAATTTATAAACTGTAAATTATTCACAGGGATGAAGTGGAATAACCAATTTGGCCCCAAACGGGGACACATAGGTTATGCCTACAGCACTAAATGTTTGTTGTGGTATAGGCAAGTTTATGAGGTACACTTTTCCACGAGCAGGAGTGTAAGCTAAGGGAAGAGAAGGACATAGAAGAACACGAGCAGGCAATGGTGGCAGAGTCGAAGGAATGGCTGCCAGGTCACTAGGTGGGTCTAGTGCAAGAATTGGTGCACGGCAGCTTGAGGCCCAAGCAGTGGTCGAATTCAGCCAGGCCTGACCAGATCCGCCTTCGCCTGCCCGTCCACAGTGATCCAAACGAGCATCAACTATGAGATCAATAGCAGACACAATGCCTCTAGGATCAGATGTTATGCGGCCATTAGTAAGGACATAAAGCTGCAGCTCATGAGTGAGCAGCAGAGGAGGTGGAGGTGAAACCAGCACCTGATGAGTGACTACAATAGTCTGTACACCATGAGACTCCAATTGTCTAGCTGCATTAACTCCTGCAGCACCCTGCAAATGGCATCCACACAGCAAAACTACAACTGGTTGCTGTTGACTATTTCCTGTCCCCAACCTGTAAAAAAGAAATATGGCCCATTATTTATCTATATTTACCAATCTGCTTAGATTATTCTATTTCCAACAAATTTAACAGAAAATTTTATCAAACACATGAATAAAAATTCATTATAAATAAAAACATTATGATGAATTCCCTTCTGAGGACATTTATTAAAGACAACAACAGTAGAGGACAAAGCTTAAATAAATAATAAAATTAAGGTACGTATTTACTGTTTTATATGACATCATCTTGCAGTCGAAAGTTTTCACAAGAAATTATATACTTCACACATACAACACATGTCTGAAATGTACACAGTGTATATCACTGTGTACACAATATATATCATATTGTGTATACAATATATATACTGTACATCAATGTACACAGAAATACCAAAAGTAGAAACTGAGAGTATAAATACTGAGAGATTAGTAGTGCATAACTAAATCAAATTAATGATTTACCTGTGACTACCCCCGCTAAGTGAAAGTATGAGCTCTGTGGTAGCACGTCCAATCATTTCCAGCTGCCGAGAATTTGTAAGACCATGCTGATTGGCTGTGGATAGCAGGGCGGCACGGAGCTCACTGCTTACAGAGGGCACAAGTAATCCAGTATCTAAAAACAGAAGAATTTTTTTTTAATAAAGATACTGTATATACAAAATACAGCACCTCTAAAATCTGAAATATGCTACAAGAATAATATAAAAGTTGTGCTCTATATAACAAGTACTGTATATTCATTTTTTTGTTTATGAATTATTATGATTAATTATTTAGTTTGTGACATCAGTCTTACACAACTATAATACACAAACAAATTTCTAACCATTAGCATATATAACTTCAGCAGCTCCAGACGTGGGAACAATAATTTGCCTTTTTACTGGTGGTTTAGAAGGCAATACATTCTCGTCACACCTATATTTTTTTCTCCGTGTAGCGGTCAGCCTGGCGTACAACATCAGGCTTCAAACTCTGGATTTCCTCAATAACAGCCTATAAGTACAATACAACAAATCATCATATATCATGGGTTAACTGTGTACATATAATGCATATACTGTACAGTCAAATCCTAAATTTACCCAGTAACATATCCCATATCTTGAGGTTATCTTGAGATGATTTTCGGGGCTTTAGTGTCCCCGCGGCCCAGTCCTCGACCAGGCCTCCACCCCCAGGAAGCTGCCTGTGACAGCTGATTAACACCCAGGTACGTATTTTACTGCTAGGTAACAGGGGCATAGGGTGAAAGAAACTCTGCCCATTGTTTCTCGCGGCGTCCAGGATCAAACCCGGGACCACAGGATCACGTGTCTAGCGCGCTGTCCGCTCGGCCCTCCCATGTAAAAACTTATAAATCCATTCAATTTTTCACTAATAAATTAAATCCTGTGGGTCATGATTCTCTTTTAGTCATTTGAACATTTTCATTACAACATTAGACACATTTAACTGTACAGTATTGGTGAAAGTTTGAACAACTGCGCATAACTAGATGATCCTGTTTTTAAGATAAATTAAATAAAAATATTTAGCATTTCTTAGTGGGTAACTAGTTCAATCTGATCAAGATTATTTGCTAATCATCCTAATATACTAGTTTGCTAATAAAGTTACCAGAGCAAATATTATATACCATAACTTATGAATGTAGGGAACCCAGTTACCTGTTTGTCAAATAGAGCAAGATTCTTTTCAAAATCAAATTCAGTAGCGAGCAGATCCTCATCAACAGGGGTACCAAAAGTGGTTTCATCCCGCGCACGCCTCATTCTTTCCTTTTTCCCAGGAGTTTTCGAGAGATCATTGCTGTATCTGTCAATACGCCGAGGAGAGCTGTATTCCTGTCCTGCTGAGGAGGCTTGGTTCATTCGTTGCCAATCACCAGCAGATTCTCTAAAAAAGAAAAATAATAATAATAATAATATGCTTAAGATCTGTCAATGGCTGGCTGAAGCCATCATAAAAAATTGTTGATCAAAATATTTTGTTCAGTGCTTATGCTTCTTTCTGGTGGGTCCTTGATAGCTCCTTGGTGCTAACTACCAGGCAAACTCCACCCAATTCAATCCATGCCAGACCCTTGCAAGTTAAATATAAGCCAACCAGGGCTTATCTTGCCACCGAGGATGAACGTATTTGGAAAACTTAACACATATGAAGCCATTGGTCACTCTAACCTGCAAGTGCACATGGGTAAATCAACAATCAATCAGGATGAAAAGGCACTCATTTACCAAACTCTGGGTGCCCCTGAGCCTCAGATACCCCAGGAAGAACAGGCACTGAAACAAAGCTGGGATCCACTTTAGACGTAGAAGACAGAAAAACATCTCTATACAGAGAAGGATCCATGGCCTTATAACTATCCTGAGAAATAAAAATCAATGGATTTTTAGAGGGCAGCAGCAATTCAACTACCTGCACCATCAAAGAAAAAGGGACAGCTCCCAGAGAAGGCCCAAACATACCTAAAGTATCAACACTCCCAGACTCCAAAACTCTCAGACGTTTGGAACTGGGATCATAGGAGGAGGGCCTGGGGCCCATTAAATAAACCAGCTAACCTGAGGGAGGAAATGGAGGAGCAAACTCGGAACCAGTAGAAAACACCAACTGCTTCAAGATCAGATTCTGTAAAGAAAAGGGGGCTGACCCTACAGCAACCATATCGATGCCAAACCCCAATCTGCATGTACAAATAACAAAACTAAAGAAAAAGAAAATTCATATAAATTGAGATGACCAACATTATTTACATAATGACCAAGGAATTAAAGTGCAGTAACGAGAAATAAATCAAGTATCATCAGTTTTACCACCAATACGTATATCTGGCGGAGATTCCTGGTAAGGATGAAATGGCTGGTAGCAAATCAGGCGATAGAAAGGAATTATGAAATAAGGAAGGAAAATCATAATTTGCAGAGTGAATTAGCAGCTGTTAAGGTAGCTTAAGAGGAAGTTCAAGGTAGCTAGATGCTTCGGCCATGACTGAAAAGCAAAACTTTAGTTTTGAGAGAGTATCTTTCATAAAATTATATAATTTGGAACGGACCTGGTACTTGAAGAATGAGGCCCATGTGCAAGAGTCTCTCCGACAGACGTACGAGGTTTACGTCTAATTTGCTGCACTTCATTCACTGAACTTGCTGGTTGAACCACCTCTGCAGTAGCTATTGCCTGCTGTTGTGGAGAATTCTTCAAGACTTTCTGGTGAGAAGTACATTGCTGTTCTGTGCCATCTTTCGGTTTTTGAGGCTGTTGTTGACGAGATGGTGTCTGAGGCTGGACAGTCTGCTGCACGTGCTGTCCCTGCTTTGAATTTATTTTTTGCTTGTGGTCATCCTCACTACCAATAGTTGGACGTGAGAGGATCTGAAGATCTATGATGTCACCAGCACTGAAATCATTAGTCAATAAGTCAATAAGCAAAATTAGTTTAACAAAACTGTAATACCCACCCCTTTTCTAAAAGTGTCATACTGAAAATGGTTTCGGAGCTTAATATTACTGTTTGATGCCTCCGTACCGACTTGTGGTTCATCGAGAGTATAGGAGGCCTGGTCGAGGACCGGGCCGCGGGGACACTAAGCCCCGAAATCATCTCTAGAGAAGATAGATCAACACTTCTGGAAGCACATGTTCTTTTGTTACACAGTTATTACAAAACTGAAACTATGCATGCAACAATTTTTGCATCACATGAAACACCAGCTCTATGGATCTTACCAGCACAAAATGTATTTCCAATTGATCAACATTAATCAACCTGGTGCTGCAACTTTTATTAAAATATTAAAAATAAATAATGAAACAATTATAGGCACTTAGATTATAAGTTTTGGAGGCCCTGTTTGAACATAAAAGAACTTACTTGATGGTAACTTCAGAGAGGGCAGCTGGGCGACCATTGTGAAGAACTCGAGTAACTGTAATGGTTTGCCTCTCGACGTTGATGCTCACTACCCGGCCTTGGTACCACCCCAGGCCACCCCCCACCTGCACAGATACCACGCACCCAACATAGTCACTGCACATTTGTGTGTCTGTCAACTGAAAGGGAATTTGACTATTGAAGAAAATACTTCAAATGTTACAGTTCAAGTTAAAATGGTTTAAGGATCTTAAATAAATTACAATTTTCTAATCAACAAAAAGATATCAATGCCACTACCCAAAGGTAGTGCATAGCTTAGTTATCTGTTACTTTGCTGCTCCAGAATTTAAAATATATTCATTATGTAGCACTAACACCCAAACAAAAATAAAAAATAGATACAGCACAATGTGTCTAGATTACTTTACCATATTCAGTAGACCCTCAAAGTAAAGATTCACAGAGTCTGTCAATCAGGGTTGTGAAAAGTCACAGGCACTACCATCATAGGAAATTTAAACAAAAAATCCAGGGTCACAGCCTAAGATACAGTGTTGCAGTATAATAAGTATAATTGTATTATTATACTACAATGTTGTACGTATAATATTGCTGCAACACAGGACACATGGTACCATAGGACATCAGAATTTTTTTAGTTTCTTCTTTATTTTAGAGTTTTTATATCTTTTAAAGCCGCCAGCACGCATAGCATTTGGGCAGGTCCTTAATCCTAATTTTTCCCTGGAATACGACCGCCAAATCGTTTAAGAATCAGGTACCCATTGACTGCTGGGTAAACAGAGGCAACAGTTAAGGATTGGGTCCGGTCAATCCTCCCCGGCCAGGATACGAACCCAAAAAATCATTTCAGATGGTTCAGAAATAATATAAAAAAAGATGATGACGTTGAGTAAAATGAGACTCACGTCCCTAAAACCTTACTACTACTGCTATTTATTAAATAAATAAATAAATAAAATAAACATCTTTTGTATGGTGACCTATACAATCTTTTGATTGATATAGGATTGCTACTTGCTTAGCTAAACGATCTATGAATTCAGTTCCTGAACCGATTATGTGCCTCTGTAACCCTTTCCACCACGGCTCACGGGATGGGTATGGGTGCATAATATATAAAGAAATTGAAATGAATATACCTATATCAAACTAGACACGGCAACAAATTCTCTGCCTCATTACCACTACACATTACCATCGTAAATTAACTGCAAATTTAAAGTTAAAACACAACAATGTCTCACCAGATTAATGAGCAGTGTTCCACTAACGTAATTATACTATTCAGAGGGTAATAATAAAAGTTCAAGCTCGTGAAACCATCACCAGCTTGAGAGTCAATGTTGTTAAAATGTGCCGTTCGTGAGCGATGAAGTCGTGACGTCTCGATGAAAGTCCACATTCATCTTATTTTTTATAAATAATATTAAAATAAAAAGAGAATAAATAATAAAATGTATAAATATTTACTATAAATTCAATTTACTTGTTTTCAATTGGTTAAAGAACTATATGTATAGGTTTTGCAGTACAATTAATGTTCTAGTAGACATGACCTCTTCAAAACTTACAGTGCGGAACAATTTGGAGTATATATTGATATATAGACCACTTGCAGGCGATGAGTCACAATAACGTGGCTGAAGTATGTTGACCAGACCACACACTAGAAAGTGAAGGGGCGACGACGTTTCGGTCCGTCCTGTTCTCAAGTCGATTGTGATGATTGAAGGAGAAGGCAATAAATAGGCAGAAGAGAGGTGAGAAGAACATCTTAGAGGAAGAGAAGGCAAGGCAAAGGTAGGGAAGGTAAGGTGTAATAAAGAGGATAGTAAGAATGAGAAAACAACAACACAAGAAAGTGAAGGAACGACGGCGTTTCGGTCCGTCCTGGACCATTCTCATCGACTTCTCATCGACTTGAGAATGATCCAGGACGGACCGAAACGTCGTCGTCCCTTCACTTTCTAGTGTGTGGTCTGATCAACATACTTCAGCCACATTATTGTGACTCGTCGCCTGAATAAGAACACAAGAACAAAGATAACTGCAGAAGGCCCATTGGCCCATATGAGGCAGCTCCTTTTAATACCACCCGATAAGAAGGGGATAGTAAAAGTAATAAGAAAGGGAAATAGTAGGAATAAGAGGAAATCGTAAGAGAGAACAATGGAAAGAAAAAGAAAGAAAAATGAGAAGAAAAAGAAAGATAAATGGAAGTGTAAGCTTATGTTAGGTCTCATTTGTTAGAAAGTTGAGAGCATTTAAGTATACAAACATAAGAACAAAGGTAACTGCAGAAGGCCTATTGGCCCATACGAGGCAGCTCCTATTTATAACCACCCAATCCCACTCATATACATGTCCAACCCTCGCTTGAAACAATCGAGGGATCCCACCTCCAACACGTTACGCGGTAATTGGTTCCACAAATCAACAACCCTGTTACCGAACCAGTATTTACCCAGACTTTCTGTGAGTCTGTGAAAGGGAAGAGTCAACAGAAACAAAGCCAGGACTCAAGTTCATGTTGGGTATATTGTGTATTAGAGCCGATTAAAAAAAACGGGGTCTGTGTAGAGTAGAGGCAGGAAAGATAATTTTAGAGGAAGGCCAATCAATAGGATGATTAGAATCCCTAACATGGCAGAAGAGAACATTGTTTGTGTCTGCAGACTTAATTAACACTTCTTTTGTGTTCTTTAAGTCTGTCATTAAGTGTACGGCCAGTTAATCGCCAAAATATTGGAGAGGACAAGACGAACATGAAATAGAGTAGACACCAGCAGCATTAGAAGCAGGAGGAGCAGTGTGAACTAGATTGCTACGAAGTGTGTTAGTTTGTCGAAAGGCGAACTTTATGTCAAGAGGACGAAAGGTATTAGTAAAAGTTTGAGTACAGATATGAAGGGAAGGCAGAATACAGTGCTACTAGTGTAAAAATAGGTTTAGGATAAAAAAAATTCGTTTAGCTTGAGAAAAGGCACAGTTGATAAAATACAAAGGGTAACCAAGACGAGAGAATGATTTGTAGATAAAGGCAATTTCAGAATCAAGAAACTGAGGGTCGCTGATGCGTAGAGCGCGGAGGAAGAGAGAGACGAGGACACTTTTCTTAACAGAAGGAGGATGGTGAGAAAAGAGTGAATGTACATGCTACTACGTACATGCATGGGTTTGCGGTAGACAGAGAAAGAGAACCCGGACACAGAGCTATGAACGTGAACGTCAAGAAAAGGAAGGAGGGAGTTAGTTTCCCATTCAGCTTTGAAATGGATAGAAGGAGCCAGATTGTTAAGAGAGGAGAGGAAAGTCTGGAAAAGATTAAGGTCATGAGGCCATAAAGCAAAAATGTCATCAACATAGCGAAGCCAAAGAGAAGGACGAGTATCAATAGAAGGAAGAAGAACAGTTTCGAAGTATTCCATGTAGAAATTAGCAAGAACAAGGGAGAGATATTTGCTGTTGAAATATTTGCTGCTGAAAGAGAAAGAGTTAGAGTCAACAGATAGCTGACAGAGTTCCGTGAAGAAATGATAGGACGAAGAGGAACACCAGGTTTATGAGTCTTAGGTAGATCATAGTGTAGTGAGTAAACATTGTACTCACTCCAGTCTCCCATTTTCTTAATGGCATAACTAATTAGCACTAATTGCAGAAGCTATAATCCTTTCTCCAATTGCAGGTAATACTCAGCTCCTTCCAACAGGATGAAAAGAGTATTACCTGTAATTGGGGAAAGGATTGTAGTTTCTGTAATTAGTGCTAATTAGTTTTGCCATTAAGATCATGAGAGACTGGAGTGAGTATAATGTTTACTCGCTACAATAGAAATATGGAAGAGAAGGGCAGATGACACGGAAACGTTTAATGAAATCGAAGTCAGGAGGACAAAGACTATAGAGAGCTGTCTTAGTTTGCGGTTAAAGGAAGTTTTGAGGCGATCCAAAGGGTTAGAAGTCAGAGGAGCATAAGTGCGAGAGTCAGAGAGCAAGACATCTGCTTTCTGGAGGTAGTCCTCACGGTCAAGGACAACCACCGAATTGCCTTTGTCGGAAGGAAGGATAAGAATAGAGTTGTTAGATTTCAGGGAGGCAAGGGCAAGCTGGAAGCGTTGAGGAAGGTGAAGATTTTTAAGAACATAAGAACATAAGAACAAAGGCAACTGCAGAAGGCCTATTGGCCATACGAGGCAGCTCCTATTTATAACCACCCAATCCCACTCATATATATGTCCAACCCATGCTTAAAACAATCGAGGGACCCCACCTCCACAATGTTACGCGGCAATTGGTTCCACAAATCAACAACCCTGTTACTGAACCAGTATTTACCCAAGTCTTTCCTAAATCTAAACTTATCCAATTTATACCCATTGTTTCGCGTTCTGTCCTGTGTTGATACTTTCAATACCCTATTAATATCCCCTTTGTTATGTCCATTCATCCACTTGTAAACCTCTATCATGTCACCCCTAACTCTTCGCCTTTCCAGTGAATGCAAATTAAGCTTTGTTAATCTTTCTTCATATGAAAGATTTCTAATTTGGGGAATTAACTTAGTCATCCTACGCTGGACACGTTCAAGTGAATTTATATCCATTCTATAATATGGCGACCAAAACTGAACTGCATAATCTAAATGGGGCCTAACCAGAGCAAGATATAGCTTGAGAACCACACCAGGTGTCTTGTTACTTACGCTGCGATTAATAAATCCGAGTGTCCGATTTGCCTTATTACGAACATTTATGCATTGATCCTTTTGTTTTAAATTCTTACTAATTATAACTCCCAGATCCCTTTCGCAATCCGACTTCGCAATCTCAACACCATCTAGCTCGTATCTTGTAACTCTATCATCATTACCTAGCCTCAGAACTTTACATTTGTCAGCATTAAACTGCATCTGCCAGTCCTTTGACCATTTCAAAACCCTATCTAGATCAACTTGAAGTGATAGTGAGTCCTCCTCCGAATTAATTTCCCTACCGATTTTCGTATCATCGGCAAATTTGCAAATGTTGCTACTCAAACCTGAATCTAAATCATTTATATATATTATAAACAACAGAGGTCCCAAGACAGAGCCTTGAGGCACTCCACTTACAACATTTTCCCACTCTGACTTGACTCCATTTATACTAACTCTCTGTTTCCTTTGGTATAGCCATGCCCTAATCCAGCTTAATATAGCACCCCCAATACCATGAGCCTCTATCTTTTTAATCAGTCTTTCATGTGGCACTGTATCGAAAGCTTTGCTAAAGTCAAGGTACACAACATCACAATCCTTACCACTATCAACTGCCTCAACTATGCTAGAATAAAAAGATAACAAATTTGTTAAACATGAACGGCCATTTATAAAACCATGTTGCGACTCAATTATTAATTTATGTTTTTCAAGATGAAGACGAATTTTATTTGCTATTATAGATTCGAGTAACTTTCCCACAATAGACGTTAGGCTAATTGGTCGATAGTTAGACGCAAGTGATCTATCTCCTTTCTTAAAAACTGGTATCACATTAGCAACTTTCCAAAACTCTGGCACTCTGCCTGACTCTATTGATTAAGAACATAAGAACATAAGAACAAATGCAGCTGCAGAAGGCCTATTGGCCCATACGAGGCAGCTCTATTACAACCACCCAATCCCACTCATATACATGTCCAACCCATGCTTGAAACAATCGAGGGACCCCACCTCCACAATGTTACGCGGCAATTGGTTCCACAAATCAACAACCCTGTTACTGAACCAGTATTTACCCAAGTCTTTCCTAAATCTAAACTTATCCAATTTATACCCATTGTTTCGCGTTCNACGGTGTTTTAGCTTGCAGCTTCGTTAAACAGAATTCCTGGTCTTAATTTTAAAAATAAGAACTAGAAGCGTACTTTATTGCTAACTTTTCGAGAATAAATCCCAGTCTCATATTTGCGAACATTTATGCATTGATTTTTTGGCTTAAGTTCTTATCATAATCCCTTTTGCAATCTCAACACCCATGGCTCGTATCTTGTACCTATCTTCGTTACTTAGCCTCAAACCTTACATTTGTCATACATATCCTCAACAGTAGATAAAAACAAGTAATTGCAGAATTCTAGCTACCTAATACCAGCATGGTATAAACCTTATTATAAGCTACCAGACGTATAGATCAGTGTTTAAAGTAATAATACATATTATTAGTAAATAATATTATAAAATAATAATACAGCTGATGCCATCTGTCGGCAGAAGAGAACACTATCAACTGGCAGGTCAACAGTGGCCATAAGATACAGCTCACGCCATCTGTTGACATCAAATTACACCTATAACAAACTACCCCACAAAATACAACTAACGCCATCTGTTTTTTTCCAACGCACTATAAATAGCCAAACAGCAACCCATAAGGCGGGTTGTTGTGCTCGGGTAGGAGGTTCCAAGCTCCGCCCACAGATGGTATGGGGTGCATAATAATGGGATATCATTGGTAGATATTCTTTGTTGACATTCACACAACAGCCAATCACAGGAAGGGATCAGCTAAAGGCTCCATCCTCTTAATAAATTATCTTTATTCAGCACACCATCCTTGCTTATGACATTCTGCTTCAACTTTAATCTACCTAAAAAGTGAAATGTTAAGTATTTAAAAGTATTAGTATAGTGATAATTAAATACTGCAGGATGTAACGAGTGTTACAGAAACATGGGCTGGCTACCTAACTTGTGACGTCATCAGTGGGGGGTTGCCTCACACAAATAATATCGGCGATACAATGCCTCCGCCCTCTATCCACCGCTACCCACTGGATGGGGGGCGGTGTGCAGGACAAACATATAAATTGTGACACTAGCTCTCCACATATATCAGTTGCTTAATTTAGAACCTGTATTTGAGGTCGATCTCAAACCCATTGTTGATGTGACGACTTATATTGAATTTTGTAACTAGCTCATCAAGATTGTAACTTGCTTAGCTAAAGGAATTGTGGGGCTCAGTCCCTGAGCCCATTATGTGCCTCTGTAACCCTTTCCACTACCGCCCACGGGATGGGTATGGGGTGCATAATAAATGAACTAAACTAACTAACCTCTTATTGGTCTACATTATTCAGTTAGATGGAAATTTCTGTCTTGTATAAAACAGAAATTGCTGTTCTTTAGTACAATAACAAGGTTATTGAGCAAAAGGACGTATTTCTTATTTTGCATTTTATTCATATAAACGTTGTCATTCCCGCAACAGCCAATCACAGGAAGGTATTTGTTGGACACTCTGCCTTCAACAAACTTGATTCTTAATGAACTCTTAACAATAAATTCGTTAATAAACGAATATTTAGGGTCAAGCTACAGATGAACATTATAGGATAACGGTGTTTTAGCTTGCAGCTTCGTTAAACAGAATCCCTGGTCTTAATTTTAAAAATAAAGAACTAGAAGCGTACTTTATTGCTAACTTTTCGAGAAATAAATCCCAGTCTCATATTTGCGAACATTTATGCATTGATTTTTTGGCTTAAGTTCTTATCATAATCCCTTTTGCAATCTCAACACCATCTGGCTCGTATCTTGTACCTATCTTCGTTACTTAGCCTCAAAACCTTACATTTGTCATACATATCCTCAACAGTAGATAAAAACAAGTAATTGCAGAATTCTAGCTACCTAATACCAGCATGGTATAAAACCTTATTATAAGCTACCAGACGTATAGATCAGTGTTTAAAGTAATAATAATACATTATTATTAGTATATAATATTATTAAAATAATAATAATACAGCTGATGCCATCTGTCGGCAGAAGAGAACACTATCAACTGGCAGGTCAACAGTGGCCATAAGATACAGCTCACGCCATCTGTTGACATCAAATTACACCTATAACAAATTACCCCACAAAATACAACTAACGCCATCTGTTTTTTTTCCAACGCACTATAAATAGCCAAACAGCAACCCATAAGGCGGGTTGTTGTGCTCGGGTAGGAGGTTCCAAGCTCCGCCCACAGATGGTATGGGGTGCATAATAAATGGCATATCATTGGTAGATATTCTTTGTTGACATTCACACAACAGCCAATCACAGGAAGGGATCAGCTAAAGGCTCCATCCTCTTAATAAATTATCTTTATTCAGCACACCATCCTTGCTTATGACATTCTGCTTCAACTTTAATCTACCTAAAAAGTGAAATGTTAAGTATTTAAAAGTATTAGTATAGTGATAATTAAATACTGCAGGATGTAACGAGTGTTACAGAAACATGGGCTGGCTACCTAACTTGTGACGTCATCAGTGGGGTTGCCTTGACACAAATAATGATACGCTGCTCTGCCCTCTTATTCGAGTAAATTATTCAGTTAGATGGAGATTTCTGTCAGGTGCAAAACAGAAATTGTTGTTCTTTTTCACAACAACCTTGTTGTTGTGCACAAGGACCTATTTCTTAGTTTAAATTTTATTCATAAAAGAGTGTTGGTATTCTCCGCAACAGCCAATCACAGGAAGGTATCTCTGGAAGCTCCGCCTCCTTATGGACTCAGCACATCGCTCTAGCTCATGGCTCGCTGTTTCATCTCTTGTATATACAAACTATGACTTTTTTCAATTACTGTTATAATTAATAATATGAGATATAAAAGTTTTTATACAAAATGGCTAAATTCTGCCATTAAATGGGCTTTGTCTGGTATACATACAAACATACACCAATTTATTCCATTCATCCATTATTAATTTCAAATGTAATGTATACTGTCTAGTTTTTTCCTCTCGCCATTACTTGGTGCAATATTTGAAAGTTGTCTATTTATTTATCGATCTATCTATTATCTTGTATTTATATTTACATGTTTCTGTGCTTGGAAGAAAACTCTGCATTGAATTGGGACTAATTTATTAAATAATATTATATAAATTAATTAATATTTACAATTATTAATTACAATTATTTATAGCTTAGTTATGACAGCTATAATACCTAGTGTTACCCAATCTCCGAATCTCCTAATTTTTATGTATTTAACCCTACCAACCTTATCATTGTGTTCATTGCTGTCTTCTTTATGTGCTAGCCATATGCTGTTTTGTGCCTACCAATTTTTGTCAACTACCATTCAAGCTGTCATTGCAATCAATCTTAGCTGCCTATGTGCTTTAATACACTGTACCTACAATTTTCTCTAATTTTTTTTTCTTGCCATGTATGTTATCATTGTTTTATAAATTTTGCAAGTATTTACCTACTTAAAATTTTCTTAGATTAAGGACCTGCCCGAAACGCTGCGCGTACTAGTGGCTTTACAAGACTGTAATTACCATTTTATGTATCCACACATTCCCAATGTACCTTCTTGTATATGCATAAATAAAATAAAAAAAATTAAGTTACTTTCATGTAACTCATAATCGTACATTCTTAACATTAATAGCCCAAATTAGCACATCTTGCTTTTAAATTAGCCCAAAAAGTAGCAAGTAGCGAAATTAAAATTTGGGAGCGCGGGGCTCTCAAAAGTAGCCCAATTCGCTGTTTGTAGCCCAATCTGGCAACACTGGGCTGTGGACATGAATGTGTTGAGCCTGTACTCACCTAATTGTGCTTGCGGGGTTGAGCTTTGGCTCTTTGGTCCCGCCTCTCAACTGTCAATCAACTGGTGTACAGATTCATGAGCCTATTAGGCTCTATCATATCTACATTTGAAACTGTGTATGAAGTCAGCCTCCACCACATCACTTCCTAGTGCATTCCATTTATTAACTACTCTGACACTGAAAAAATTCTTTCTAACGTCTCTGTGGCTCATCTGGGTACTAAGTTTCCACCTGTGTCCCCTTGTTCGTGTCCCACCCGTGCTGAAGAGTTTGTCTTTGTCCACCCTGTCATGCCCACCCTGTGGGCATGACCGTGTGGGGCGAGTAGAGTCTGAGTACATAGATTCGTGGGGCTGAACCCCACGAATCTCTCTCAATATTTAAGCTCCAAGAATCAATTTTTCAAGCCCAAGGATCAGTTTTTCAAGATTAAATTAACAATAAAATGCAAACGAAAGCACTTCCGAAGAGTTCTTGCGTCCTGTCTCGATGTACATCAAGAGCCAATGGACCTCAAGGGAAATTAAACTGAAATTTTCTGAAGGAAATTTGAATGATGTTTGTAGGTTTTGCGTATTATTGCCGCAAAATTGACCTTGAATCATCGGCCTTTGTTGTAAAGGATCTCCGGCACGCAAGAACGCCCATGTATGCACAGACGCAAGCGCACGTACACACAGACGCGCACGCGCGCAGTCTCGAGTAAGAGCTGAGATATGAGGACAGAGTAAGAGCTGGATTATGAGTTACGAAGAACATCAAGCTAAAATACAGCAATATTAAATCAATTTACCGAATTTTCAGTGTAGCTTCTGTATTTTTGCCCACGCAAAAATTGAACATTCCTTGTGAATTGAATTCTTTACTGATGGCACCGCTACCAGAGCAGAGACTGTCAGTGAGACAATGTTATCATCTGATGAATGGAGGAATCAGGCAGTCATCACGGGGTCATATCGGACAATAAAAATGGAGAATCACGGTTGAGTCTCCCTGGACCGGATGATCCAATGTCCGGGTGGTTATTTGTTCTCTGGTTTAATAGAGCCGCCAATATAGAGTCTGGGGTCATTTTACAGGCTTCCACTCCACTCGACGCAAAAGCGCAGCATTCTTGAACCACTCGACTGTACACTTCATCAAAATTATTGAGCGGGTCTGCCCGGTGGAGCCCCCAAGGGAAGCATTTGTCTGTCTCTATCGCCCGCCAGCCCGCGCCCATTAATAAGACCCCTGGCTTTGACTTGTCAATATTTTTGACATCAACGAGTACAAATGGTGTATGTCTGCGGTGCACGGGCTGTTCCAGAGTACCAGAGTCCTATGTAGGCGTTGCCGAGTGCCTGGGTACCATCAGGGCATAGACAAGTGCCTGGATACCATGTGGGCATAGCCTAGTGTCTGGGTCCTATTAGAGCGTACATAGGTGTCCGAGTCCTATGCTGGCATAGCCAAGAGCCTGAGTCACATGCAAGCAATGAGAAATGCATGGGTCCCACGAGGGCATAGATGGGTACCTGGATCCCATGAGAGTTTAGATAAGTGTCTGGGTTCCAAGCGAGTGTTGCATTGTGCCTGGGTCCCACGCCAGTACAGCCAAGTGCCTGGGTGACATGCAGGTTTAGCAGTGCCTGGGTCCCATGTATGTGTAGCTAAGTGCCTGGGGTGCCATGCAGGAGTTGGAAATAACTGGTAGATGTAGCACACGAGGTATGGCAACTGTAACCCATAGCTGTACCCCATATGCACAAGGTATGGCAACAGTGTCGCATGCCTGTAACACATACGCGAGATATGGCAACCATAACACTTGTTTGTAACACCCATCAGACGAGATCTGGCTATAATAATCCATGGCTGTACCCTACACACATGATATATGGCAAGTGACCAATGGCTGTAAAACAAACACACACACGTGCGTGCATTAGGTGTGGTGACAGTGCCCATAGTACATAAGATATGGCAAAAGTGACCCATTGATGCAGACACACCACATAGTATCGTGACTGTGGCACATAGAGTACTGCCATTGGCCACTAAGTATGTGACAGATACCCATGGCTGTAGCACGCACTACTGAAGGTATGGGACACTGACCAATGGCTGTAACCAGTGATGCAAATGAGTTTTGGGAACTAGGTATATGCTGTAAAATTATTGGTAATACATATGTAGTATTGTTCGTTATTAGAAATGTAAACAAAATAACTATACCATTCTCTAGAGGGCATGCAAATATTGTTAATTAAACAGGCAATGTTCCTTTTACTTCTCTTTCTTTCCACATCTACACACTCAAGCAACTGGGCAATTATCGGTGGAAGTTTGTAAAGCAAACAGCAAAAAAACTTTTAAGTATCCTTGTTACATACTGCAAAACATATATAATTTATTGTGTTGGAAGCCAGTGGTATTCATACTCATTAGGCTTATATCGATAAGCAAGTCCCAGCTGTGTCTGGGTACAAGTGACAGGATGAACAACCCAGCAGGTTTTCTTCCTATTGGGGGAGTGTTGTACATGCTGCTATGGCGGTGTGTCCACTCACAGGATGAGTGGCACTGCCCAATAAACTCGCTCCTCGGGGCACAAAATTTAAAAATAGGCGAGTTATTGGGCATATAGAATCGAACTACCTTTATTATGAACAATGTGGGTCAATGGATGACACATGGACTATGATGTAGAGAGAATCTGCTTTCTTTGTTTATCAAAATTTTAACAAAGGATTCTTAGAAGGGAATAGCAGAACCACTTGATTATTGGTGACTAGAATATTGAGAAACAGTTTGGCTAGCATGTCCTGTCCTCATACTAATAGCATGTGCTTTATGAAACCCTATTCTGCATTGGTTTTCTTGAAAACTTGTTCACAATCAACTCTGTATTTTCAAGTATGGAATGAAAACAGTAACATCCTACCTTGCAGTCAGTAGGAATCATGAGTGTAAGGGAGCCTCGGGCAATACATTAATAATGCATATAACTTACTTTTGTTCTGAAGCCTAATTTAAAAATGTTTTCANAAACCTTATTATAAGCTACCAGACGTATAGATCAGTGTTTAAGTAATTAATAATTACATTATTATAGTAAATAATATTTGAAATAATAATAATACAGCTGATGCCATCTGTCGGCAGAAGAGAACACTATCACTGGCAGGTCACAGTGGCCATAAGATACAGCTCACGCCATCTGTTGACATCAAATTACACCTATAACAAATTACCCCACAAATACAACTAACGCATCTGTTTTTTTTTTCCAACGCACTATAAATAGCCAAACAGCAACCCATAAGGCGGGTTGTTGTGCTCGGGTAGGAGGTTTCCAAGCTCCGCCCACAGATGGTATGGGGTGCATAATAATGGCATATCATTGGTAGATATTCTTTGTTGACATTCACACAACAGCCAATCACAGGAAGGGATCAGCTAAAGGCTCCATCCTCTTAATAAATTATCTTTATTCAGCACACCATCCTTGCTTATGACATTCTGCTTCAACTTTAATCTACCTAAAAAGTGAAATGTTAAGTATTTAAAAGTATTAGTATAGTGATAATTAAATACTGCAGGATGTAACGAGTGTACAGAAACATGGGTGGCTACCTAACTTGTGACGTCATCAGTGGGGGTTGCCTCACACAAATAATATCGGCGATACAATGCCTCCGCCCTCTATCCACCGCTACCCACTGGATGGGGGCGGTGTGCAGGACAAACATATAAATTGTGACACTAGCTCTCCACATATATCAGTTGCTTATTTAGAACATGTATTTGAGGTCGATCTCAAACCCATTGTTGATGTGACGACTTATATTGAATTTTGTAACTAGCTCATCAAGATTGTAACTTGCTTAGCTAAAGGAATTGTGGGGCTCAGTCCCTGAGCCCATTATGTGCCTCTGTAACCCTTTCCACTACCGCCCACGGGATGGGTATGGGGTGCATAATAAATGAACTAAACTAACTAACCTCTTATTGGTCTACATTATTCAGTTAGATGGAAATTTCTGTCTTGTATAAAACAGAAATTGCTGTTCTTTAGTACAATAACAAGGTTATTGAGCAAAGGACGTATTTCTTATTTTGCATTTTATTCATATAAACGTTGTCATTCCCCGCAACAGCCAATCACAGGAAGGTATTTGTTGGACACTCTGCCTTCAACAAACTTGATTCTTAATGAACTCTTAACAATAAATTCGTTTAATAAACGAATATTTAGGGTCAAGCTACAGATGAACATTATAGGATAACGGTGTTTTAGCTTGCAGCTTCGTTAAACAGAATCCCTGGTCTTAATTTTAAAAATAAAGAACTAGAAGCGTACTTTATTGCTAACTTTTCGAGAAATAAATCCCAGTCTCATATTTGCGAACATTTATGCATTGATTTTTTGGCTTAAGTTCTTATCATAATCCCTTTTGCAATCTCAACACCATCTGGCTCGTATCTTGTACCTATCTTCGTTACTTAGCCTCAAAACCTTACATTTGTCATACATATCCTCAACAGTAGATAAAAACAAGTAATTGCAGAATTCTAGCTACCTAATACCAGCATGGTATAAAACCTTATTATAAGCTACCAGACGTATAGATCAGTGTTTAAAGTAATAATAATACTTATTATTAGTATAAAATATTAAAATAATAATAATACAGCTGATGCCATCTGTCGGCAGAAGAGAACACTATCAACTGGCAGGTCAACAGTGGCCATAAGATACAGCTCACGCCATCTGTTGACATCAAATTACACCTATAACAAATTACCCCACAAAATACAACTAACGCCATCTGTTTTTTTCCAACGCACTATAAATAGCCAAACAGCAACCCATAAGGCGGGTTGTTGTGCTCGGGTAGGAGGTTCCAAGCTCCGCCCACAGATGGTATGGGTGCATAATAAATGGGATATCATTGGTAGATATTCTTTGTTGACATTCACACAACAGCCAATCACAGGAAGGGATCAGCTAAAGGCTCCATCCTCTTAATAATTATCTTTATTCAGCACACCATCCTTGCTTATGACATTCTGCTTCAACTTTAATCTACCTAAAAAGTGAAATGTTAAGTATTTAAAGTATTAGTATAGTGATAATTAATACTGCAGGATGTAACGAGTGTTACAGAAACATGGGCTGGCTACCTAACTTGTGACGTCATCAGTGGGGGGTTGCCTCACACAAATAATATCGGCGATACAATGCCTCCGCCCTCTATCCACCGCTACCCACTGGATGGGGGGCGGTGTGCAGGACAAACATATAAATTGTGACACTAGCTCTCCACATATATCAGTTGCTTATTTAGAACCTGTATTTGAGGTCGATCTCAAACCCATTGTTGATGTGACGACTTATATTGAATTTTGTAACTAGCTCATCAAGATTGTAACTTGCTTAGCTAAAGGAATTGTGGGGCTCAGTCCCTGAGCCCATTATGTGCCTCTGTAACCCTTTCCACTACCGCCCACGGGATGGGTATGGGGTGCATAATAAATGAACTAAACTAACTAACCTCTTATTGGTCTACATTATTCAGTTAGATGGAAATTTCTGTCTTGTATAAAACAGAAATTGCTGTTCTTTAGTACAATAACAAGGTTATTGAGCAAAAGGACGTATTTCTTATTTTGCATTTTATTCATATAAACGTTGTCATTCCCCGCAACAGCCAATCACAGGAAGGATTTGTTGGACACTCTGCCTTCAACAAACTTGATTCTTAATGAACTCTTAACAATAAATTCGTTTAATAAACGAATATTTAGGGTCAAGCTACAGATGAACATTATAGGATAACGGTGTTTTAGCTTGCAGCTTCGTTAAACAGAATCCCTGGTCTTAATTTTAAAAATAAGAACTAGAAGCGTACTTTATTGCTAACTTTTCGAGAAATAAATCCCAGTCTCATATTTGCGAACATTTATGCATTGATTTTTTGGCTTAAGTTCTTATCATAATCCCTTTTGCAATCTCAACACCATCTGGCTCGTATCTTGTACCTATCTTCGTTACTTAGCCTCAAAACCTTACATTTGTCATACATATCCTCAACAGTAGATAAAAACAAGTAATTGCAGAATTCTAGCTACCTAATACCAGCATGGTATAAAACCTTATTATAAGCTACCAGACGTATAGATCAGTGTTTAAAGTAATTAATACAGCTGATGTCATCTGTCGGCAGAAGAGAACACTATCAACTGGCAGGTCAACAGTGGCCATAAGATACAGCTCACGCCATCTGTTGACATCAAATTACACCTATAACAAATTACCCCACAAAATACAACTAACGCCATCTGTTTTTTTTCCAACGCACTATAAATAGCCAAACAGCAACCCATAAGGCGGGTTGTTGTGCTCGGGTAGGAGGTTCCAAGCTCCGCCCACAGATGGTATGGGGTGCATAATAAATGGGATATCATTGGTAGATATTCTTTGTTGACATTCACACAACAGCCAATCACAGGAAGGGATCAGCTAAAGGCTCCATCCTCTTAATAAATTATCTTTATTCAGCACACCATCCTTGCTTATGACATTCTGCTTCAACTTTAATCTACCTAAAAAGTGAAATGTTAAGTATTTAAAAGTATTAGTATAGTGATAATTAAATACTGCAGGATGTAACGAGTGTTACAGAAACATGGGCTGGCTACCTAACTTGTGACGTCATCAGTGGGGGGTTGCCTCACACAAATAATATCGGCGATACAATGCCTCCGCCCTCTATCCACCGCTACCCACTGGATGGGGGGCGGTGTGCAGGACAAACATATAAATTGTGACACTAGCTCTCCACATATATCAGTTGCTTAATTTAGAACCTGTATTTGAGGTCGATCTCAAACCCATTGTTGATGTGACGACTTATATTGAATTTTGTAACTAGCTCATCAAGATTGTAACTTGCTTAGCTAAAGGAATTGTGGGGCTCAGTCCCTGAGCCCATTATGTGCCTCTGTAACCCTTTCCACTACCGCCCACGGGATGGGTATGGGGTGCATAATAAATGAACTAAACTAACTAACCTCTTATTGGTCTACATTATTCAGTTAGATGGAAATTTCTGTCTTGTATAAAACAGAAATTGCTGTTCTTTAGTACAATAACAAGGTTATTGAGCAAAAGGACGTATTTCTTATTTTGCATTTTATTCATATAAACGTTGTCATTCCCCGCAACAGCCAATCACAGGAAGGTATTTGTTGGACACTCTGCCTTCAACAAACTTGATTCTTAATGAACTCTTAACAATAAATTCGTTTAATAAACGAATATTTAGGGTCAAGCTACAGATGAACATTATAGGATAACGGTGTTTTAGCTTGCAGCTTCGTTAAACAGAATCCCTGGTCTTAATTTTAAAAATAAAGAACTAGAAGCGTACTTTATTGCTAACTTTTCGAGAAATAAATCCCAGTCTCATATTTGCGAACATTTATGCATTGATTTTTTGGCTTAAGTTCTTATCATAATCCCTTTTGCAATCTCAACACCATCTGGCTCGTATCTTGTACCTATCTTCGTTACTTAGCCTCAAAACCTTACATTTGTCATACATATCCTCAACAGTAGATAAAAACAAGTAATTGTAGAATTCTAGCTACCTAATACCAGCATGATATAAAACCTTATTATAAGCTACCAGACGTATAGATCAGTGTTTAAAGTAATAATAATACATTATTATTAGTATAATAATATTATTAAAATAATAATAATACAGCTGATGCCATCTGTCGGCAGAAGAGAACACTATCAACTGGCAGGTCAACAGTGGCCATAAGATACAGCTCACGCCATCTGTTGACATCAAATTACACCTATAACAAATTACCCCACAAAATACAACTAACGCCATCTGTTTTTTTTCCAACGCACTATAAATAGCCAAACAGCAACCCATAAGGCGGGTTGTTGTGCTCGGGTAGGAGGTTCCAAGCTCCGCCCACAGATGGTATGGGGTGCATAATAAATGGGATATCATTGGTAGATATTCTTTGTTGACATTCACACAACAGCCAATCACAGGAAGGGATCAGCTAAAGGCTCCATCCTCTTAATAAATTATCTTTATTCAGCACACCATCCTTGCTTATGACATTCTGCTTCAACTTTAATCTACCTAAAAAGTGAAATGTTAAGTATTTAAAAGTATTAGTATAGTGATAATTAAATACTGCAGGATGTAACGAGTGTTACAGAAACATGGGCTGGCTACCTAACTTGTGACGTCATCAGTGGGAGTTGCCTTGACACAAATAATGATACGCTGCTCTGCCCTCTTATTCGAGTAAATTATTCAGTTAGATGGAGATTTCTGTCAGGTGCAAAACAGAATTTGTTGTTCTTTTTCACAACAACCTTGTTGTTGTGCACAAGGACCTATTTCTTAGTTTAAATTTTATTCATAAAAGAGTGTTGGTATTCTCCGCAACAGCCAATCACAGGAAGGTATCTCTGGATGCTCCGCCTCCTTATGGACTCAGCACATCGCTCTAGCTCATGGCTCGCTGTTTCATCTCTTGTATATACAAACTATGACTTTTTTCAATTACTGTTATAATTAATAATATGAGATATAAAAGTTTTTATACAAAATGGCTAAATTCTGCCATTAAATGGGCTTTGTCTGGTATACATACAAACATACACCAATTTATTACCATTCATTCATTATTAATTTCAAATGTAATGTATACTAGTAATGTAATGTATACTAGTAATGTAATGTATAGCAAGCATAAGAAATATTGCCGGAACAACCGTGGACATCTTCAAGAGGAAACTAGATTTATTCCTCCAAGGACTTCCGGACCAGCCGGGCTGTGGTGGGTATGTGGGCCTGCGGGCCGCTCCAAGCAACAGCCTAGTGGACCAAACTCTCACAAGTCAAGCCTGGCCTCGGGCCGGGCTTGGGGAGTAGAAGAACTCCCAGAACCCCATCAACCAGGTATACTGTCTAGTTTTTTCCCTCGCCATTACTTGGTGCAATATTTGAAAGTTGTCTATTTATTTATCGATCTATCTATTATCTTGTATTTATATTTACATGTTTCTGTGCTTGGAAGAAAACTCTGCATTGAATTGGGACTAATTTATTAAATAATATTATATAATATTAATTAATATTTACAATTATTATTAATTACAATTATTTATAGCTTAGTTATGACAGCTATAATACCTAGTGTTACCCAATCTCCGAATCTCCTAATTTTTATGTATTTAACCCTACCAACCTTATCATTGTGTTCATTGCTGTCTTCTTTTATGTGCTAGCCATATGCTGTTTTGTGCCTACCAATTTTTGTCAACTACCATTCAAGCTGTCATTGCAATCAATCTTAGCTGCCTATGTGCTTTAATACACTGTACCTACAATTTTCTCTAATTTTTTTTCTTGCCATGTATGTTATTATTGTTTTATAAATTTTGCAAGTATTTACCTACTTAAAATTTTCTTAGATTAAGGACCTGCCCGAAACGCTGCGCGTACTAGTGGCTTTACAAGACTGTAATTACCATTTTATGTATCCACACATTCCCAATGTACCTTCTTGTATATGCATAAATAAAATAAAAAAATTAAGTTACTTTCATGTAACTCATAATCGTACATTCTTAACATTAATAGCCCAAATTAGCACATCTTGCTTTTAAATTAGCCCAAAAGTAGCAAGTAGCGAAATTAAAAATTTGGGAGCGCGGGGCTCTCAAAAGTAGCCCAATTCGCTGTTTGTAGCCCAATCTGGCAACACTGGGCTGTGGACATGAATGTGTTGAGCCTGTACTCACCTAATTGTGCTTGCGGGGGTTGAGCTTTGGCTCTTTGGTCCCGCCTCTCAACTGTCAATCAACTGGTGTACAGATTCATGAGCCTATTGGGCTCTATCATATCTACATTTGAAACTGTGTATGAAGTCAGCCTCCACCACATCACTTCCTAGTGCATTCCATTTATTAACTACTCTGACACTGAAAAAATTCTTTCTAACGTCTCTGTGGCTCATCTGGGTACTAAGTTTCCACCTGTGTCCCCTTGTTCGTGTCCCACCCGTGCTGAAGAGTTTGTCTTTGTCCACCCTGTCATGCCCACCCTGTGGGCATGACCGTGTGGGGCGAGTAGAGTCTGAGTACATAGATTCGTGGGGCTGAACCCCACGAATCTCTCTCAATATTTAAGCTCCAAGAATCAATTTTTCAAGCCCAAGGATCAGTTTTTTCAAGATTAAATTAACAATAAAATGCAAACGAAAGCACTTCCGAAGAGTTCTTGCGTCCTGTCTCGATGTACATCAAGAGCCAATGGACCTCAAGGGAAATTAAACTGAAATTTTCTGAAGGAAATTTGAATGATGTTTTGTAGGTTTTGCGTATTATTGCCGCAAAATTGACCTTGAATCATCGGCCTTTGTTGTAAAGGATCTCCGGCACGCAAGAACGCCCATGTATGCACAGACGCACGCGCACGTACACACAGACGCGCACGCGCGCAGTCTCGAGTAAGAGCTGAGATATGAGGACAGAGTAAGAGCTGGATTATGAGTTACGAAGAACATCAAGCTAAAATACAGCAATATTAAATCAATTTACCGAATTTTCAGTGTAGCTTCTGTATTTTTGCCCACGCAAAAATTGAACATTCCTTGTGAATTGAATTCTTTACTGATGGCACCGCTACCAGAGCAGAGACTGTCAGTGAGACAATGTTATCATCTGATGAATGGAGGAATCAGGCAGTCATCACGGGGTCATAATCGGACAATAAAAATGGAGAATCACGGTTGAGTCTCCCTGGACCGGATGATCCAATGTCCGGGTGGTTATTTGTTCTCTGGTTTAATAGAGCCGCCAATATAGAGTCTGGGGTCATTTTACAGGCTTCCACTCCACTCGACGCAAAAGCGCAGCATTCTTGAACCACTCGACTGTACACTTCATCAAAATTATTGAGCGGGTCTGCCCGGTGGAGCCCCCAAGGGAAGCATTTGTCTGTCTCTATCGCCCGCCAGCCCGCGCCCATTAATAAGACCCCTGGCTTTGACTTGTCAATATTTTTGACATCAACGAGTACAAATGGTGTATGTCTGCGGTGCACGGGCTGTTCCAGAGTACCAGAGTCCTATGTAGGCGTTGCCGAGTGCCTGGGTACCATCAGGGCATAGACAAGTGCCTGGATACCATGTGGGCATAGCCTAGTGTCTGGGTCCTATTAGAGCGTACATAGGTGTCCGAGTCCTATGCTGGCATAGCCAAGAGCCTGAGTCACATGCAAGCAATGAGAAATGCATGGGTCCCACGAGGGCATAGATGGGTACCTGGATCCCATGAGAGTTTAGATAAGTGTCTGGGTTCCAAGCGAGTGTTGCATTGTGCCTGGGTCCCACGCCAGTACAGCCTGGGTGACATGCAGGTTTAGCAGTGCCTGGGTCCCATGTATGTGTAGCTAAGTGCCTGGGGTGCCATGCAGGAGTTGGAAATAACTGGTAGATGTAGCACACGAGGTATGGCAACTGTAACCCATAGCTGTACCCCATATGCACAAGGTATGGCAACAGTGTCGCATGCCTGTAACACATACGCGAGATATGGCAACCATAACACTTGTTTGTAACACCCATCAGACGAGATCTGGCTATAATAATCCATGGCTGTACCCTACACACATGATATATGGCAAGTGACCAATGGCTGTAAAACAAACACACACACGTGCGTGCATTAGGTGTGGTGACAGTGACCCATAGTACATAAGATATGCAAAAGTGACCCATTGATGCAGACACACCACATAGTATCGTGACTGTGGCACATAGAGTACTGCCATTGGCCACTAAGTATGTGACAGATACCCATGGCTGTAGCACGCACTACTGAAGGTATGGGACACTGACCAATGGCTGTAACCAGTGATGCAAATGAGTTTTGGGAACTAGGTATATGCTGTAAAATTATTGGTAAATACAGTATGTAGTATTGTTCGTTATTAGAAATGTAAACAAAATAACTATACCATTCTCTAGAGGGCATGCAAATATTGTTAATTAAACAGGCAATGTTCCTTTTACTTCTCTTTCTTTCCACATCTACACACTCAAGCAACTGGGCAATTATCGGTGGAAGTTTGTAAAGCAAACAGCAAAAAAACTTTTAAGTATCCTTGTTACATACTGCAAAACATATATAATTTATTGTGTTGGAAGCCAGTGTGTATCATACTCATTAGGCTTATATCGATAAGCAAGTCCCAGCTGTGTCTGGGTACAAGTGACAGGATGAACAACCCAGCAGGTTTTCTTCCTATTGGGGGAGTGTTGTACATGCTGCTATGGCGGTGTGTCCACTCACAGGATGAGTGGCACTGCCCAATAAACTCGCTCCTCGGGGCAAAATTTAAAATAGGCGAGTTATTGGGCATATAGAATCGAACTACCTTTATTATGAACAATGTGGTTGTCAATGGATGACACATGGACTATGATGTAGGAGAATCTGCTTTCTTTGTTTATCAAAATTTTAACAAAGGATTCTTAGAAGGGAATTAGCAGAACCACTTGATCATTGGTGACTAGAATATTGAGGAAACAGTTTGGCTAGCATGTCCTGTCCATCATACTAATAGCATGTGCTTTTATGAACCCTATTCTGCATTGGTTTTCTTGAAAACTTGTTCACAATCAACTCTGTATTTCAAGTATGGAGAAAACAGTCATCCTACCTTGCAGTCAGTAGGAATCATGAGTGTAAGGAGCCTCGGGCAATACATTAATAATGCAATATAACTTACTTTTGTTCTGAAGCCTAATTTAAAAATTTTNTGTTGGGAGCAGAATCATCTATTACCTACACCGGTATGAACATTATGCTCCTACTATGTAGTTGCTTGGAGTGGGCCTCCGGCCGCCCAAGCAACAGCCTCGTGGACCAAACTCTCACAAGTCAAGCCTCGCCTCGGGCCGGGCTTGGGGAGTAGAAGAACTCCCAGAACCACATCAACCAAGTATGCCGTCTGGGTGGCGTCACACACCTCGTGTACATCGTATATAAAACACATTTTATTGTTAATTTCGTTAGGTTCGGTTAGGTAAGGATAAGATAAGATAGGTTGGGATTGGTTAAGCTAGTTAGGTTAGATTAGGATAAAATAGATTGGGATTGGTTAAGCTGGTTAAGGCTGGGTTTGTATATAGTGGCGATGATGTAGTGGGACATGTGCTCTCGTCAGGTCTTAGAACTTACTCTGAGAGACCATGCAGCCCCTTCTAGCGAGCGTTCCCACGTCAAGAAACTGTCGTACTGAAGTGCCTTGTCCTGACATACCAGAAAACAAAACGAACAGAAAACGGGGACATTATATCAATTTCACGAGCCGCTATCACTTTCTAGTTCGACAATTTTTGCCCTTAAGTAACGTATACGTCAAAATGCGATGTACTATTAGGAGGACGAGTTGCGCGGCTGTTTTTGGCCGAGTAGTCCACTGGCCAGGACCCGGATTCACGAAGCAGTTACGCAAGTACTTACGAACGTGTACATCTTATTTCAATCTTTGACGACTTAGGTTACATTTATTAAATAACAGTTTACAAGCATGAAAACTTCCCAATCAACTGTTTTTATTGTTATAAACAGCCTCCTGGTGCTTCGGAACTCATTAACTGTTTAATAATCGTAAACAAAGCCGCCAAAGATTGAGAAAAGATGGGTAGGTTCGTAAGTGCTTGCGTAACTGCTTCGTGAATCTGGCCCCTGCGCCGCTTGCTACCCAAGCTACGACTCCTGGTCACGAGAGTATAACGAGGATCGTAATTATCCCCAGGGTTCATCACTCCACTACCGCAACTCATAAGACAGGATTTGCTCGGGTCCCGTGGCTCCGTTTCAGAGATTACGTGTAGGATGAGTTTGGGAGGGGGAGTTGTGGATTAGACGTGTGAGGGCTGTGGATTAGACGTGTGAGGGCTGTGGACAAGACGTATGAGGGCTGTGGACAAGACGTGTGAGGGCTGTGGACAAGACGTGTGGGGCTGTGGACTAGACGTGTGAGGGCTGTGGACTAGATGTGTGGGGGCTCTGGGCACGGGTGTGTGTGGGCTGTGGCAGGGTTGCCAGATCTAAATTGCTGAAAGTAGCGAGCTGGCGATCTAAAAGTAGCGAATTTGTAATAAGAGTAGCCCAATTTTTTTTAAATTTGAACTTGAAAAATTTGAAATTTTGAAAATTTGGGACTTGAACATAAGGGCTGTGAGTTAGGTTCTTTTAATTGCCTTATAAAATTTAACGAATAAAAGGGTTTTCGTACCTTAACATCTTTATATTATGATAATCACGACATATCTGCATTAAAATCAGTGTGCAATTCCGGTTTTGGCCTCCACCGCCTTCTCACTTGTTCCCTTGTAACTTGTAACTCACTTAAGAACATAAGAACAAAGGCAACTGCAGAAGGCCTGTTGGCCCATACGAGGCAGCTCCTATCTATAACCACCCAATCCCACTCATATACATGTCCAACCCACGCTTGAAACAATCGAGGGACCCCACCTCCACCACGTTACGCGGTAATTGGTTCCACAAATCAACAACCCTGTTACCGAACCAGTATTTACCCAAGTCTTTCCTAAATCTAAATTTATCCAATTTATACCCATTGCTTCGTGTTCTGTCTTGTGTTGATACTTTTAATACCCTATTAATATCCCCTTGTAACACTTATATGCTGTGCTTCCTATTTTAACCTGCTATGTTAAATGGGATTCTTATATTGTGATTTGTGTATTTGTACTCACTGACTTTGTGCGCCCTTTGAGGGACTTGAAGTAGAGGGGGGGGGGGTAGAAATAGCCTAAGCTACTCTATCCCTTTGAGATGTATTTTTTTATTGTCTCAATAAACATACTTGAACTTGAAGTGGACTTTAATGTTTTTTCGGCAGCTTTATTTCCTTAGTTTCCGAGCTGTTTTCTTTACCGTGTATGTTTTAATAAACTATTCCTATATTTACAGTTTCTCCCTGTGAAGATTATTAAACAATGGTGATTATAAGGGCGCGGAAGTTTAGCCTGGCCAGGGCCGCCAGCAGCCCTTGGGCCCGCCCGGCAGCACCCAGTCTTTAATTTGACACCTTTGTGGCACCTTTGTGGCACCTTGGTATAAGCCTAACATGTATATTTACACTGGCTGCCTGTCCCCCTACACAATGATTTATTAATACCTATTATTTTATCATTTAACTTGAATATTAAATAAAATAATTTATTTAATTATTATAGTAAGTACTTAATAATTTAATAATAAGTAGTAAGTACATAAAATAATTGAAAAATACAGTTTAGTCATAGGAGATTCCTAGATTGGAATTCACTACCAAATTCAATATATCCAAGAATTTTTAGTGTGAAATGCTGTTATTATATGCATAAATTATTGTTTTAATAATAATACCCTTAACCACTTGGGCTGGACGGTAGAGCGACGGTCTCGTTTCCTACAGGTCCGCGTTCAATCCCCGACCGCCCAAGAGGTTGGGCACCATTCCTTTCCCCCGTTCCATCCCAATCCGTATCCTGATCCCTTCCGAGTGCTATATAGTCGTAATGGCTTGGCGCTTTCACTTGATAGTTCCCACACCCCCCTGAATAATATTACGAGAGCAGTATTTACGGGCTATTCATGCCCGTGCCACCTCTTGGGTGGCTTAATCTTCATCAATCGAGAGCAGTACGTCCTAACCAGACATTATATGATTATATCCTGAACAGTTGATAAATAAAACTAATTGCGGAACACCAGTTACTAATACTTATCATAAATGGTATAAAACCTTATCATAAGCCAAGGGATTTGTAGATCAGTGTTTAAAGGGAATTCGGAAGTAATAATAACACAGCTGATGCCATCTGTCGGCAGAAGAGAACACTATCAACTGGCTGGTCAACAGTGGCCATAAGATACAGCTTACGCCATCTGTTGACATCAAATTACACCTATAACAAATTACCCCACAAAATACAACTAACGCCATCTCTTTTTTTTCCAACGCACTATAAATAGCCAAACAGCAACCCATAAGGTGGGTTGTTTTGCTCGGGTAGGAGGTTCCAAGCTCCGCTCACAAGATGGTATGGGGTGCATAATCAATGGCATATCATTGGTAGATATTCTTCGTTGACATTCACACAACAGCCAATCACAGGAAGGGATCAGCTAAAGGCTCCATCCACTTAATAAATCATCTTTATTCAGCACACCATCCTTGCTTATGACATTCTGCTTCAACTTTAATCTACCTTAAAAATGAAATGTTAAGTATTTAAAAGTATTAATATAGTGATAATTAAATACTGCAGGATGTAACGGGTGTTACAGAAACATGGGCTGGCTACCTAACTTGTGACGTCATCAGTGGGGGGTTGCCTCACACAAATAATATCGGCGATACAATGCCTCCGTCCTCTATCCACCGCTACCCACTGGATGGGGGGCGGTGTGCAGGACAAACATATAAATTGTGACACTAGCTCTCCACATATATCAGTTGCTTAATTTAGAACATGTATTTGAGGTCGATCTCAAACCCATTGTTGATGTGACGACTTATATTGAATTTTGTAACTAGCTCATCAAGATTGTAACTTGCTTAGCTAAAGGAATTGTGGGGCTCAGTCCCTGAGCCCATTATGTGCCTCTGTAACCCTTTCCACTACCGCCCACGGGATGGGTATGGGGTGCATAATAAATGAACTAAACTAACTAACCTCTTATTGGTCTACATTATTCAGTTAGATGGAAATTTCTGTCTTGTATAAAACAGAAATTGCTGTTCTTTAGTACAATAACAAGGTTATTGAGCAAAAGGACGTATTTCTTATTTTGCATTTTATTCATATAAACGTTGTCATTCCCCGCAACAGCCAATCACAGGAAGGTATTTGTTGGACACTCTGCCTTCAACAAACTTGATTCTTAATGAACTCTTAACAATAAATTCGTTTAATAAACGAATATTTAGGGTCAAGCTACAGATGAACATTATAGGATAACGGTGTTTTAGCTTGCAGCTTCGTTAAACAGAATCCCTGGTCTTAATTTTAAAAATAAAGAACTAGAAGCGTACTTTATTGCTAACTTTTCGAGAAATAAATCCCAGTCTCATATTTGCGAACATTTATGCATTGATTTTTTGGCTTAAGTTCTTATCATAATCCCTTTTGCAATCTCAACACCATCTGGCTCGTATCTTGTACCTATCTTCGTTACTTAGCCTCAAAACCTTACATTTGTCATACATATCCTCAACAGTAGATAAAAACAAGTAATTGCAGAATTCTAGCTACCTAATACCAGCATGGTATAAAACCTTATTATAAGCTACCAGACGTATAGATCAGTGTTTAAAGTAATAATAATACATTATTATTAGTATAATAATATTATTAAAATAATAATAATACAGCTGATGCCATCTGTCGGCAGAAGAGAACACTATCAACTGGCAGGTCAACAGTGGCCATAAGATACAGCTCACGCCATCTGTTGACATCAAATTACACCTATAACAAATTACCCCACAAAATACAACTAACGCCATCTGTTTTTTTTCCAACGCACTATAAATAGCCAAACAGCAACCCATAAGGCGGGTTGTTGTGCTCGGGTAGGAGGTTCCAAGCTCCGCCCACAGATGGTATGGGGTGCATAATAAATGGGATATCATTGGTAGATATTCTTTGTTGACATTCACACAACAGCCAATCACAGGAAGGGATCAGCTAAAGGCTCCATCCTCTTAATAAATTATCTTTATTCAGCACACCATCCTTGCTTATGACATTCTGCTTCAACTTTAATCTACCTAAAAAGTGAAATGTTAAGTATTTAAAAGTATTAGTATAGTGATAATTAAATACTGCAGGATGTAACGAGTGTTACAGAAACATGGGCTGGCTACCTAACTTGTGACGTCATCAGTGGGGGGTTGCCTCACACAAATAATATCGGCGATACAATGCCTCCGCCCTCTATCCACCGCTACCCACTGGATGGGGGGCGGTGTGCAGGACAAACATATAAATTGTGACACTAGCTCTCCACATATATCAGTTGCTTAATTTAGAACCTGTATTTGAGGTCGATCTCAAACCCATTGTTGATGTGACGACTTATATTGAATTTTGTAACTAGCTCATCAAGATTGTAACTTGCTTAGCTAAAGGAATTGTGGGGCTCAGTCCCTGAGCCCATTATGTGCCTCTGTAACCCTTTCCACTACCGCCCACGGGATGGGTATGGGGTGCATAATAAATGAACTAAACTAACTAACCTCTTATTGGTCTACATTATTCAGTTAGATGGAAATTTCTGTCTTGTATAAAACAGAAATTGCTGTTCTTTAGTACAATAACAAGGTTATTGAGCAAAAGGACGTATTTCTTATTTTGCATTTTATTCATATAAACGTTGTCATTCCCCGCAACAGCCAATCACAGGAAGGTATTTGTTGGACACTCTGCCTTCAACAAACTTGATTCTTAATGAACTCTTAACAATAAATTCGTTTAATAAACGAATATTTAGGGTCAAGCTACAGATGAACATTATAGGATAACGGTGTTTTAGCTTGCAGCTTCGTTAAACAGAATCCCTGGTCTTAATTTTAAAAATAAAGAACTAGAAGCGTACTTTATTGCTAACTTTTCGAGAAATAAATCCCAGTCTCATATTTGCGAACATTTATGCATTGATTTTTTGGCTTAAGTTCTTATCATAATCCCTTTTGCAATCTCAACACCATCTGGCTCGTATCTTGTACCTATCTTCGTTACTTAGCCTCAAAACCTTACATTTGTCATACATATCCTCAACAGTAGATAAAAACAAGTAATTGCAGAATTCTAGCTACCTAATACCAGCATGGTATAAAACCTTATTATAAGCTACCAGACGTATAGATCAGTGTTTAAAGTAATAATAATACATTATTATTAGTATAATAATATTATTAAAATAATAATAATACAGCTGATGCCATCTGTCGGCAGAAGAGAACACTATCAACTGGCAGGTCAACAGTGGCCATAAGATACAGCTCACGCCATCTGTTGACATCAAATTACACCTATAACAAATTACCCCACAAAATACAACTAACGCCATCTGTTTTTTTTCCAACGCACTATAAATAGCCAAACAGCAACCCATAAGGCGGGTTGTTGTGCTCGGGTAGGAGGTTCCAAGCTCCGCCCACAGATGGTATGGGGTGCATAATAAATGGGATATCATTGGTAGATATTCTTTGTTGACATTCACACAACAGCCAATCACAGGAAGGGATCAGCTAAAGGCTCCATCCTCTTAATAAATTATCTTTATTCAGCACACCATCCTTGCTTATGACATTCTGCTTCAACTTTAATCTACCTAAAAAGTGAAATGTTAAGTATTTAAAAGTATTAGTATAGTGATAATTAAATACTGCAGGATGTAACGAGTGTTACAGAAACATGGGCTGGCTACCTAACTTGTGACGTCATCAGTGGGGGGTTGCCTCACACAAATAATATCGGCGATACAATGCCTCCGCCCTCTATCCACCGCTACCCACTGGATGGGGGGCGGTGTGCAGGACAAACATATAAATTGTGACACTAGCTCTCCACATATATCAGTTGCTTAATTTAGAACCTGTATTTGAGGTCGATCTCAAACCCATTGTTGATGTGACGACTTATATTGAATTTTGTAACTAGCTCATCAAGATTGTAACTTGCTTAGCTAAAGGAATTGTGGGGCTCAGTCCCTGAGCCCATTATGTGCCTCTGTAACCCTTTCCACTACCGCCCACGGGATGGGTATGGGGTGCATAATAAATGAACTAAACTAACTAACCTCTTATTGGTCTACATTATTCAGTTAGATGGAAATTTCTGTCTTGTATAAAACAGAAATTGCTGTTCTTTAGTACAATAACAAGGTTATTGAGCAAAAGGACGTATTTCTTATTTTGCATTTTATTCATATAAACGTTGTCATTCCCCGCAACAGCCAATCACAGGAAGGTATTTGTTGGACACTCTGCCTTCAACAAACTTGATTCTTAATGAACTCTTAACAATAAATTCGTTTAATAAACGAATATTTAGGGTCAAGCTACAGATGAACATTATAGGATAACGGTGTTTTAGCTTGCAGCTTCGTTAAACAGAATCCCTGGTCTTAATTTTAAAAATAAAGAACTAGAAGCGTACTTTATTGCTAACTTTTCGAGAAATAAATCCCAGTCTCATATTTGCGAACATTTATGCATTGATTTTTTGGCTTAAGTTCTTATCATAATCCCTTTTGCAATCTCAACACCATCTGGCTCGTATCTTGTACCTATCTTCGTTACTTAGCCTCAAAACCTTACATTTGTCATACATATCCTCAACAGTAGATAAAAACAAGTAATTGCAGAATTCTAGCTACCTAATACCAGCATGGTATAAAACCTTATTATAAGCTACCAGACGTATAGATCAGTGTTTAAAGTAATAATAATACATTATTATTAGTATAATAATATTATTAAAATAATAATAATACAGCTGATGCCATCTGTCGGCAGAAGAGAACACTATCAACTGGCAGGTCAACAGTGGCCATAAGATACAGCTCACGCCATCTGTTGACATCAAATTACACCTATAACAAATTACCCCACAAAATACAACTAACGCCATCTGTTTTTTTTCCAACGCACTATAAATAGCCAAACAGCAACCCATAAGGCGGGTTGTTGTGCTCGGGTAGGAGGTTCCAAGCTCCGCCCACAGATGGTATGGGGTGCATAATAAATGGGATATCATTGGTAGATATTCTTTGTTGACATTCACACAACAGCCAATCACAGGAAGGGATCAGCTAAAGGCTCCATCCTCTTAATAAATTATCTTTATTCAGCACACCATCCTTGCTTATGACATTCTGCTTCAACTTTAATCTACCTAAAAAGTGAAATGTTAAGTATTTAAAAGTATTAGTATAGTGATAATTAAATACTGCAGGATGTAACGAGTGTTACAGAAACATGGGCTGGCTACCTAACTTGTGACGTCATCAGTGGGGGGTTGCCTCACACAAATAATATCGGCGATACAATGCCTCCGCCCTCTATCCACCGCTACCCACTGGATGGGGGCGGTGTGCAGGACAAACATATAAATTGTGACACTAGCTCTCCACATATATCAGTTGCTTAATTTAGAACCTGTATTTGAGGTCGATCTCAAACCCATTGTTGATGTGACGACTTATATTGAATTTTGTAACTAGCTCATCAAGATTGTAACTTGCTTAGCTAAAGGAATTGTGGGGCTCAGTCCCTGAGCCCATTATGTGCCTCTGTAACCCTTTCCACTACCGCCCACGGGATGGGTATGGGGTGCATAATAAATGAACTAAACTAACTAACCTCTTATTGGTCTACATTATTCAGTTAGATGGAAATTTCTGTCTTGTATAAAACAGAAATTGCTGTTCTTTAGTACAATAACAAGGTTATTGAGCAAAAGGACGTATTTCTTATTTTGCATTTTATTCATATAAACGTTGTCATTCCCCGCAACAGCCAATCACAGGAAGGTATTTGTTGGACACTCTGCCTTCAACAAACTTGATTCTTAATGAACTCTTAACAATAAATTCGTTTAATAAACGAATATTTAGGGTCAAGCTACAGATGAACATTATAGGATAACGGTGTTTTAGCTTGCAGCTTCGTTAAACAGAATCCCTGGTCTTAATTTTAAAAATAAAGAACTAGAAGCGTACTTTATTGCTAACTTTTCGAGAAATAAATCCCAGTCTCATATTTGCGAACATTTATGCATTGATTTTTTGGCTTAAGTTCTTATCATAATCCCTTTTGCAATCTCAACACCATCTGGCTCGTATCTTGTACCTATCTTCGTTACTTAGCCTCAAAACCTTACATTTGTCATACATATCCTCAACAGTAGATAAAAACAAGTAATTGCAGAATTCTAGCTACCTAATACCAGCATGGTATAAAACCTTATTATAAGCTACCAGACGTATAGATCAGTGTTTAAAGTAATAATAATACATTATTAGTATAATAATATTATTAAAATAATAATAATACAGCTGATGCCATCTGTCGGCAGAAGAGAACACTATCAACTGGCAGGTCAACAGTGGCCATAAGATACAGCTCACGCCATCTGTTGACATCAAATTACACCTATAACAAATTACCCCACAAAATACAACTAACGCCATCTGTTTTTTTCCAACGCACTATAAATAGCCAAACAGCAACCCATAAGGCGGGTGTTGTGCTCGGGTAGGAGGTTCACA
>WNGS01052365.1:3842992-3861718 GCA_020271785.1 Procambarus virginalis
AAAACATGCATATGAAAATGCATGTTTTTTTATGGCCCGTCGGCCCGAATGCAAACGAGAAGAAATTTGCAAGATTTCGGAGCTGTTGTCAAGAAGCTGTAGTTGTCCTGGAAGTAATTTACATACAATAGATAAAATTTGATTTTTTTTTTTACCTTTGTCATCGTAGAGTCAAGTTGTCGACGGATGTTTATGCTTGGTGAATCATAGTTACAGTAGAATTCGCGGAACTTCTGAAGACCTATTGCCTCCATTCGAGGTAGAGAGAGGATCCAGGACAGTCCAAGACGGACCGAAACGTCGTCGTCTCTTCAATTTCTAGTGTGTGGTTTGGACAACAGATCCTGTTTATATCTACCCATACACATCATATACATGTCTGTCTAACCAACGATTAAAATTCTCTAACGATTATCTAACAAAGAGGAATCGTAACAATCCTGTAATACCGACGTGAAATGTAAGACAAACCTACCGGGCATCCTCAAAGAAAACAACCATCAACACATCAATGTATTTGAACCTCACCTAATGCAACATCGTTGAACAAAATTTAGTTGTCACTCAACTTGGGCAAAATATGCACACACTTTTTTTTCTCCAACGAATTGTTTAATTGAGTTTAATTTCACACATTCATTTTATACCATCGATTTATCGCTTCCTCTTAATCTTCATATATTATTCCTATCTTGATACCCCATCTCTCTCTCTCTCTCTCTCTCTCTCTCTCTCTCCTCTCTCTTCTCTCTCTCTCTCTCTCTCTCTCTCTCTTCTCTCTCTCTCTCTCTCTGCTTCTCACTTCCTTCGCATAAGAGAGAGATGAGGAGAGAGAAGAAAAGAAAGAAAAGGGTGAGAGAAGGACAACACTGCGTTAAACAGGAAGACAGAGAAACAGCGAGACAGGGAGATAGAGTGGAAGAAAGGGAGTAAGAAAGGGTTAGTAAGATCGTGAGAAAGTAAGATCGTGAGAAAGTGAGGATGGAGAAGAGTGGATTGCACATGACCTGGTTTTCCTTTCATTCCAAGAATGGTCGTGATACATAGCTCTTGTTCTCCTACGAAACAATAACCTAGAATTTGTCTTTTTCAATTACCTGTTCAATTAATAATAATAATTAAAAGAAGAAGAAGAAGAAGAATTAATTTTGTCGGGGACGGGAAACTTGTATACATATATACTTGTATATATGTATACAAGGTACATATATGATATAGGCTTGTATCAATGGTTTGAATTCGCCGCCAAGGTCAATCTTCTGACCTGCCCCAGAACACAACTCCACGTTAGTTACCTAACTCCCAGGTACCTTTTTACTGATAGATAAACAGATGCGTCACGCGAAAGAAAAGGTGCCTAACTATTTCGGCCCCCTTCCCGGGAATCGAACCCGGGATCTCTGAGTACATAGAGTGCGAAACCAATGAGACCCCCTTAAGCCAACTCTGTTACCTCTCCCTCTTGCTCCTTGGTGTTGAGACACACTAGACAGCACTGGCATATACTTGATCACTTTCAATATGAAAGGCAATCATTAGACGGAATTGTGATTCGTTAGGGATGGATAATGAGCAACTTTGTTAGAACTTTATAACCAAGTAGATTATTGCCTCTATGGCAGAATTTTCAATTTCATATATACACATTAAGTGTGTGTGTGTGTGTGTGTGTGTGTGTGTGTGTGTGTGTGTGTGTGTGGTGTGTGTGTGTGTGTGTGTGTGGTGTGTGTGTGCGCGCGCGTTTGTATGAGAGAAGAATTTACTCTTGCTATTCACATATTTACCGTGAAAATAGACGAAAAAACATTAAATATTTTAAATACTTTCAGCAATACAAGTCAATAATACTGTGTGTGTATGTGTGTGCTTTACACATTATACTGAGCTGAGTGCTCTCACAAACGAGGGGAGAGGAGGCAGGGTAGAGAAAGGGAGGAGATAGGAAGAGAGGGAGATAGTAGTGGGAAAGAGAGAGAGAGGGGAAAAGAGAATAGGGACGTCGAAGGAGAGCGAAGAATGATGAGGAAAAGATGAGAGAACTGAGAGAGGGATAGAGGAAAAGAAATAAAGGAAGGGGGACGATGAGGAAAAATGTGATGAAAGGGAAAAAGGAATAAAAGAGGAAAGAGGGAAGGGGTTTGTGGTGAGGAAAGAAGGGAAGGAGTCAGTCATGGCGGAATCACAACCAGAGGTCACAGAAAGAGTAAGACCAGGATCGAGGGATCCCACGTAAAAACTGACCTTCTAAATAAACCACAATATTACCAGAAAAAAGTCTGAGTAAGACTTGTCAGTAGAGTTAATTAAGACAAGTAGTTCACCTGTGGTTCCCATGTGTCCGAGGGCGAACTTATTTTAGTAATGTCTTCATCAGCTAGACTGTAGCTAACACTGCAGATACACGCCCACTTAACCATCACAACCCGGTTGATCCGGCATGAATTTGTTTGTGGACGAGGAGTCACAATAACGTGGCTAAAATATGTTGACCAGACCACACACTAGAAAGTGAAGAGACTACGACGTTTCGGTCCGTCCTGGACCATTCTCAAGTCGATTGTGTGAGAATGGTCCAAGACGGACCGAAACGTCGTCGTCCCTTCACTTTCTAGTGTGTGGTTTGGTCAATAGGAATTTCTTTGAATTCTTTTTGACAGATTCTTGACCTTTGCTCAGGGAATCATTCTTAGATTATCTAGAAGAATGTTGGAAATTCACGGGACTCTGACGTTCAGTGGTTTTTAGATTGTGCTTTTGGAATCTACTTTTCACGAAATCTTTTCTACTGTGTCCATTTGTTACAATTGTTACTGGTAATTTGCAGTTATCTGTAAATGTGGAGTTCCAGGAGTTAGAGCCCAAGGCAGTATGAATTGGTGTGATGTTAATTTATTTGTAAAAATCTGTTGTGTTTTTGTAAAAATCATTTAAATTTCTTCTACATGTGGATATCGTTTATGAGGAAGCTGTCAAGCTTCAGTTTTCAAGTTAACTATCGGGTTAATAAACTGTTCTAGTTCTTCGTATTGTTCTTGCAAGATTAACAAAAAAAAATGCATCCTTTGTGTATAAACTTTATCCTGTCAGCTAGTTCTCCTGATTTGACAAGCGTCAAAACCTCGAACCAGGAGCTTTTGAACCTCGAAAATGAAACGTTGGAACCACGACAAACACTGGACCAATCGTAGCCGACTTCTCAGTACTCTATGAAAACGTTAACATTTATGTATAGGACCAATACTTGTGTTTTTGTTTATTTTGATTTGCATATTGAAAAATTAGCTTGGGGGATACTTCCAGTCTCTCTTTCTTGCATGGTTCTATGTTCCTTATGCTTTTATTCATTTTAGTTTGAGAGCTTCAGCTTCTGTTATGTTCTCCTTGTTTAGATGAGCCGGTCGGCCGAGCGGACAGCACACTGTACTAGTGATCCTGTGGTCCCGGGTTCGATCCCGGGCGCAGTCGAGAAACAATGGGCAGAGTTTCTTTCACCCTATGCCCCTGTTACCTAGCAGCAAAATAGGTACCTGGGTTGGTGTTGTTGTTGTTGTTAAAGATTCGCTACCTGGAACAAGAAGTTCCAAGTAGCACGGGCTATGGTGAGCCCGTAGTGGATATTACCTGGGTGTTAGTCAGCTGTCACGGGCTGCTTCCTGGGGGTGGAGGCCTGGTCGAGGACCGGGCCGCGAGGACACTAAAGCCCAGAAATCATCTCAAGATAGATAAATTTGTATCTGTTGGTATGTTCATTGCTTACTTGCCCATTTAAGTAACCTTTCTCTCTTCTATTTCGTTCTCTTTATTCTCAAAGTCGGTCCTCATTTTGATCTTCGCGAAAAGACATATTTTATGTAGATTTTGGATGGTTCCGGTCTCCAGTTTGTTTAAATATTTTGGGAGAGTTATAGTGACTAGGACATATTCCCGCGAAAAGTTTGCTAGTTCTCTGTTTAAATACCTGTTTTTGTCTGGGAAAAGGGATCATCTAAGCCTATGGCTTTATTCTCAGCATAGAGTTGCATAGTAAGAGCTGTATAAGTCTTCATCAATCTTGTACTTTTCGAAACGTCTGAGGGTATGGAAGATTTTTTTTCAATCTGTAATTCTCTGGTTGGGATTGAAACGTTATTGGGTGTATGACGTTAGGGATTATTTTTTTCACGTAACACGTTAACAAAAGCAAAACCCAAAATAACATAAATTTGTTCTTTGTTACGTGTTTTAAACAATTGTTATCGTGTAGTTGGTGGTTATGTAGATGTTGCTATATTATGTGGGGATATGTGGCTCTGTAGGTGTGGTTATGTTGGTGTGGTTCTGTAGGTGTGGTTATGTAGGTGAAGCTGTGTAAGTGTGGCAATATAGTTGTGACTGCAGTGATCTGGTGGAAACCCACATTTTGTGATGCTTTTTTGAATTACATTTAGATCCAAATTCTATTTGCTGATTTTCGTAATTTTTTGTATTATTCCGGTTTTATCAAGTAGAATTCATTTGCATAATATGCAAACGAACTTGGCCAAATGTTCAGTTTCATTCCGATATCCCTCAAATTGCGAACAAATGTACCAAATATGCTCAATTTGAATAAAAACTAAATATGATAAACACTTTTTTCTGCTCGCGTGTGTGTGTGTGTTTGTGTATGTGTGTGTATATGTGTGTGTGTGTGTGTGTGTGAGTGTGTGTGTGTACTTACCTATTTGTACTTACCTATTTGTGCTTGCAGGATCGAGCATTGGCTCTTGGATCCCGCCTTTCCAGCTATCGGTTGTTTACAGCAATGACTCCTGTCCCATTTCCCTATCATACCTAGTCTTAAAAGTATGAATAGTATTTGCTTCCACAACCTGTTCCCCAAGTGCATTCCATTTTTCCACTACTCTCACGCTAAAAGAAAACTTCCTAACATCTGTGACTCATCTGAGTTTCCAGTTTCCACCCATGTCCCCTCGTTCTGTTATTATTACGTGTGAACATTTCATCTATTCCCACTTTGTCAATTCCCCTGAGTATTTTATATGTCCCTATCATATCTCCTCTCTCCCTTCTTTTCTCTAGTGTCGTAAGGTTCAGTTCCTTCAGTCGCTCTTCATATCCCTTCCCTCGTAACTCTGGGACAAGCCTCGTCGCAAACCTCTGAACCTTCTCCAGTTTCCTTATGTGTTTCTTCAGGTGGGGGCTCCATGATGGCGCGGCATACTCTAAGACGGGTCTCACGTATGCAGTGTAAAGCGCCCTAAAAGCCTCCTCATTTAAGTTTCTGAATGAAGTTCTAATTTTCGCCAGTGTAGAGTACGCTGCTGTCGTTATCCTATTTATATGTGCCTCAGGAGTTAGATTAGGTGTCACATCCACTCCCAGATCTCTTTCTCGACTCGTTACAGGTAGGCTGTTCCCCTTCATTGTGTACTGTCCCTTTGGTCTCCTATCACCTGATCCCATTTCCATAACTTTACATTTACTGGTGTTAAACTCCAGTAGCCATTTCCCTGACCATCTCTGCAACCTGTTTAAGTCCTCTTGGAGGATCCTACAATCCTCGTCTGTCACAACTCTTCTCATTAATTTTGCGTCATCCGCAAACATTGACATGTATGACTCCACTCCTGTAAACATGTCATTTACGTAAATTAGAAAGAGGATTGGTCCCAGCACCGATCCTTGAGGTACTCCACTTGTTACTGTTCTCCAGTCCGACTTCTCGCCCCTTACCATTACCCTCTGGCTCCTTCCTGTTAGGTAGTTCTTCACCCATTCTAGGGCCTTTCCGCTTACTCCTGCCTGCCTCTCAAGTTTGTATAGCAGTCTCATGTGTGGTACGTGTGTGTGTGTGTGTGTGTGTGTGTGTGTGTGTGTGTGTGTGTGTGGTGTGTGTGTGTGTGTGTGTGTGTGTGTGTGTGTGTGTGTGTGTGTTTGATTTTCATTTGTACAGACTATTTTGAGACTAATTTTGTTACCCAAGTTAGAGGTAAAAAAAAATTCACTGAATTGTCAATATTAGGTGTAATTGCTTACTTGTTTTGACTGTTGATGCACATTTGTAGTTTGGGGATTTGCAATATAGCCAATAACACATATGCAAATTCTGTTGTGGGGTGTTTTATCTTGAAATTGTGTTTTAATGTCACATGACAAAGTCAGCTCTTTTTGACTCATGTTGATTTGCTTCTCCTGTCTCTTCTTTATCCTCTGACTAAAAGAGAATGTGAGATAATAAACCATACAGATACAGACAGATGGACAGGAGACAAAAAGACAGAGATATTGGCAAACGTTCATTACTTGATTTTGGAGAAAATAATATATATATATATATATATATATATATATATATTATATATATATATATATATATATATATATATATATATATATATATATATATATATGTGTGTGCGGAAAAATCACCTATGCACATGGTTTGAATGAATATATTGAAAACCAATATATATGTATATGTCAGCAATATTTGCTTAGGCGTACCTGCAAGAGGTAAGTCAAATATTTGATCCCTTTTCTCAAACAAAAACAGGTATTTAAACAGAGAGCTAGCAAACTTTCCGTGGGCAGTCTAAACCAAGATTCAAGAGATCAAGAGATAGAACACACACACAGCTACATTGACTGTTGAACACACATTTACAGTGACTGTAGAACACACAGTTACAGTGACTGTAGAACACACAGTTACAGTGACTATAGAATACATAGGTACAGTGGATGAATGGCCAGAGGGCAGGTGACTGATGACACCAGCCANAAAACTCATTAGGGATTCACATGTAAAGAACCAGCCATCCTCCTTCCGCCTTTCTCTGCCCGGTTATGTGGTGCTATACAGACTTACTTCCTGTTTTGTTAAATTCATTCCCCTTTAAGCCCAAGTCACAGACACTGCTTTCGCTGTTAACACAAAGAGCACTGATTTCAAGCGTTCGAAAAAAATCGTTTTTTCCATTCAAGGGAAACTATTGAATGTGTAAATTTTCATTTGTTTATGCTTTCCCGGGTAATGTATAAGCACTTGCGAATCAAATACATTGTAGCAGTCTCGAATGTTTAATTACTTTTAAGTAATTAGGACATTTCGGGTCTAAATGAACAGTGTTGAATCCGCAGCCAACTTTAGGGTGGAAATCAACCCTTGTGAACCCTTATTAGACATTGGAAGGAAATTATTGCGTTCTTGTGAATGTCGAAATGGTACACCGCTTGCAAAATCGCTCGAATTTACGGAGAAATGTTGATATATGATAATAAATGTAAGTCGAGCAACCACCAGTTTGGTTTCTCGTCACTGGTGAATATTCTCTCTCTCTCTCTCTCTCTCTCTCTCTCTCTCTCTCTCTCTCTCTCTCTCTCTCTCTCTCTCTCTCTCTCTCTCTCTCTCTCTCTCTCTCTCTCTGTCTCTCTCTCTCTCTCTCTCTCCATTTGCCAACATTAATTCCTGCTTCCTTCCCCTTCCCGATGGCATTCGGGCATAAGAATCCTCCAACTGACGTCTTTGCTAATGAATTGACAAGTTTTTTCATCATCCCGTTGACTGGCAACGAGAGGGCTATCCAAAATTCTCTTTCTCTCTCTGAAAATACCAAGTAAAAAAAAAAATACTTTTACCAGCTCAGGTGTCGATCGTTTTAAGCGCAAAATCGCGTCCTCTTGAAGCCCGCTCCTCTCGTTCTTGCTTCTAATTAACTGTGTCGATAATTTGCCTCCGCTTCCTATCTCTCCTCCCGACTGCTGACGAACCAGCGAAGAAAAGTTACTCGGAGTTTTACACTATCGTGTCTGTTGGGAACTTTGGGGGCGATTTCTCAGGCGATTTTTCCCGGACTTCTTCGCTGTCGGAGGGCCGGCTAGGGGAAAAAAAATCCCTTATTTATCTCCCTGATTGGGAAGAATCTCTTAATTACTTTTTTCCTTTTAAGGAAGGGGGGCAGATCCACTATATCAATCAGTTGGCGGGGATATTTCACTTTGTTCACCTGATTGGTGCAAATATTTTATTGCTTGCATCGTATGGAAAATGCGAGATGGTTGCCGAAAGTAATGTAATATTTTCACATTTTTTAATATGAAAAAAAAATCAAATATACACTAATGAAAACTAGTGCATGTAACAATCTTTCATTTGGACTTGTCTTGTATTTCACAACATATATATATATATATATATATATATATATATATATATATATATATATATATATATATATATATATATATATATATATATATATATATATAAAGGGGAGAGAGATGACCTCATCACATTGGTGTTGGTAATGTAGTGTCAGGAGACAAAGATGGAGACGTGGGCGGTGCCACCATGGCGTCAGCAGAGCGCCAGGCGCGCTATTACTAAGTGCCTCATTATGCAAGCATTCGCCGAAGAAGAACTCATTATCGGAATTATGCGCAGAAGCTTGCTAACGCAGCCTTCCTTTGGTCGAGTTTTACTGGTGATCAATTTAGTTTAACTTTCTGACGTTCTGGTGTGTGTGTGTGTGTGTGTGTGTGTGTGTGTGTGTGTGTGTGTGTGTGTGTGTGTGTGTGTGTGTGTGTGTGTGTGTGTGTGTTTGCAGGGTTGAGCTTCAGCTCACTTCTCCATCTTCCCAGCCATCGGTTAAACTGGAAGTCAGTATTGGTAAAATTCGAGATTTCCTAGCTTTTTTTATGGTCGTTTTTCCTTATAAAACACCTATATTTCCATCTTCAGTTATTTTCAATCACCTTCAATTTTGATAACTAATAACAGTGAATTAAAATAATTTAAATATTTTTTTATATTTTGTAATGCACCGATTCGTTTCCTACGTGCAACTTATCATGTAAATAAATATAGAAGTGTTAAATGAATAACTTACAATGAAATGTTCTGTTGTCTTACGTTTTTACCGATTTGAACTTTATTCACTTTGTTAGTTACTCTTAGATTATGTATGTCGTTGTCATGTCCTCCCTATATTTTCCTACTATGAGGTTTCTTTCACTAAACCAATTATTGTATATTTTGTCTCTCCATTTGCTTTATATCTCTCTCTCTACTTCCTCTGTTTTTTTTATTTCATTCCCTACCTTGATTGCCTAATTAAGAGTTTATTAACATGATGCATTCAACTTTAAACTTGAATAAAAACTAAATTATATATTAATTTAACTAACCTTAACATAGGAAAACTAAGTCTAAGTTAGTTTCAAGTTAATGTTCCTAATCTCTATCTTTAAAAGAGAATTTCTATCTGATGTTGAAGGTCAGATGATTGCAGTTAAAATCATACAACTTTCCATGATGAATTGTGATGGTACGGTGAGTGCCACAGGGGGGGGGTCGTAATGTATAATTTTTAATTGCATAAATAATTTTGTTTGTGCAATGAACAAATTGAGAACTATTCCTCTGGTGACTATAATTTACAATGACTTGTGCAGCCCATGTATGTTATACGATATGTCAGTATGATGTTTCTTTAATGATCTAATGATTAAAAAGGCTCCGACATTATAATTTATATTATTTACACCTTTTGGGCACAATCGTGACTGCCGCACACATACAAGACATTAAGCGAATATATATATAGTTAAAATATGTTAAATTAGTGTCATGATGCTATTTGTCGTCTTTTGCTTTACCCTTTTCTGAAACTATTATACACTGTTATGGTGTTCTCAATATTTATCATCTTCTTTTTTGCATCAATTTCGTTCGTTTCATCTTTATTGAACGAACAGACGGGAGAGGAGAGAAGCAACCTTCAAGCAAGCTTGCTTGAAGGTTGCTTCTCTCCTCTCCCGTCTGCTTCCCAGCATCACAGAGACATTCGCAAGCAGCATCTTCTCCTTTCATCTCCTGGGCTGCTATCACGCCATGACATTACCCAAGACAAAATGGTGACGGACTCGAACCTTTGACTAAAGCCTTCCGTCTTAAGGTGTCTTGTTATCGCCGAATAAGGCTCACTACCCCAAGAGGGACTCTTAATATTCCTGGAAGGAAACTGAGACTCTCAAAAGGAACGCTCAGTATAGTGAAGGGTGAGGCTCAGCATCCAAGGAGTGAGGCTCAGCATCCAAGAAGTGAGATTCAGTATTCTAAGAGAGACGCTCAGCATCCCTGATCTCGCCAGGCACACCTAGAGGCCCGTCATTATAGCCTCGCTGGTTCGCATCACGCAAGCGAAGACGGGATTTTAGATAAGAATTCCGGAGGAATTGTGGTTTAGTGGTGTTGAGGGCGGGGTGGAGTGTGGTTGACCACAGTGAGGTGTGATCAGGAGCGGTAAAGTGTGGCGGGAGAGTGGAGTGAGGTTGAGCGTGACTTGGTGTTCAAGGGTTGAGTGGGGCATATTGGCGTGGGGCTGGATTTGAAAGGTGGGGGGTGCTGGGGGAGTAATGAGGTATTACAAGGAGTGGTGAGGGTGCAACCGGTTGTGGTTTAGTGCGGTAGGTTGTGTTGGGACACGGTGAGGCGCGGTGTGTTTGTTTAGACCTGCCAGAATCCTCAGCAAACAGCAGGGAGAGGAAGCTAAACAAAAAATGTAGCGGAAAATTGTGGCCCTCACAGCAAAGCAGGTCTGGCTTATGTTAAAGTTACCGCTATCTGCACTGCTATCATCACCGCTATCATTGCTTCAGTTACCAACATCACCACCACCACCACCACCACCACCATCAATATTGACGTCCGTTTATCTCTTCTAAGAACCACCACCATCATCCCACTTAAGCCTGACACCATTACCGCCACTCTCACACACCATTCTCCTTCGTCTCACCATATCCACAATCCTCCTGCTCATCTTCCATCCAGGGGAAAGTACGAGGAATAGGCTAATCTCGTCTCTCTATCCTTCACTGACAGGGAGAAGCATTAACCCCATCTCTCACATGATCTATTGCTGGCCCTCATCCACCTCAAGGCGTCCATCGCCTAAGGTTTCCAAACTGGATGTTACGAAGCCTTCAACATAACCTAGTTCATCCTAGCCCTTACACGTTATTAATCTAGTTCAGTCTAGCTTAACCTAGCTCTTTAGCAAGTTCAGTCTATATTAGCCAATCAGCTAGTCCTCTAGTCTAATTATTAAGCAAATCCGGTCACATCTAGCTAACAAGCTAGTATATAGACTAGCCTAGCTATTTGACTAGTCCAGTCTTACCAAACCTAACCTAATTCAACCAATCCTAGCGCCATATATTTAATGTCATGAGCAGAGAGAACAGTTATAAGAACTAGGGATAATTATGCCTGGAAACACTGTTTAAATATTCTAACACTGGGAATGAAAACTCTTGAACTAACTTGATGTGGTGCATCGCAGGAATATGTCATAATCACTATTAAATTACTTAAAATCACCAAGGTACTCAAAATTTTAACCTTCAAGCTGAATATATAAATGAAAAATATTGGATAAGGGCAGAAGACATCAGATGGAACAAATCTTCCAGTAAGACTTGTGGAATTAATACGGTTCTGATGGATATTTGGCTTCCAGACCACTGGCAATAATAGTCTGAGACCAGACAGCCTGCTACCAAGACTAGCCTATGCTCCGAGACCAAGCGTAGTCTTGTCTGGCTACCATACTTGCCTATCTACCAAGGCTATCCCATGTCTTGTTATACCCCCTCCTACCCCCACTCGCGTCTAAGCGATGCTCTGGAGCCCAGCCTAGCCATGCTCTGGTGCCCAGCCTAGCCATGCTCTGATGCCCAGCCTCGCCATGCTCTGCTATCAACCCTACCAGCCTCACGCCAGAGACCAAGCTCCACACTCAAGTCCCCAGGAGCCAGAGTGTCAGCAATCAACCAACTTCGAATCACACGTACGGTGCTGGCAGCTAACTTACTCAGTCCCTACAAAACAAAAGTTTCTGGTGTAAAAAATAGTCACGGCAGCGGCGCCCTTGGTGAGGGCGAAGTAAGCCGAGACGGAAGCACGAAAAATGCAACGGTAAAATGCAATGCGTCCTGACAGAAGCCAAAAATTGTTTAGAAAAGTTTGTTTATCCAGTGGCGGTTTTTCCCGAGCCCTGGAGGGAGGTGCCCCGTGGCTTGGGGGAGGGGAGGGACGTGGCCCCGGAGACACCGTAGCTGAGTTGGCGCCTCCATCCAGGTGACACCATGATCCGGCGAACATTTAACCCACGGGGCACTTTGCCTCACCACCAGTGGGACACCCTGTCTCACCACCTCCAGGAGGGACACCTTGTCTCACCAACAGTGGGACACCCTGTCTCCTGAGCCTCTGTGATCCAGAGGACAACATAATGTCTCTTCACCCGTCCTCAGGTTACGCTTGAGCGGCGGGCGACCCCGAAACAAGCTTTCAGCAATGTTAATGCAACAATGTACTCTCAACATCGATGTGAGGCCAGTATGACAGAAGTGAGTCTGCAACACAATCATCCAGGTGGTGTTGACGCAAAAATAGAGCAATAATTATCAGGTGAACGCGCTAAACCAGTATGACTATACAGCAATTGCAAGGGATAGAGGACAGATTATGGGACAAGTGGATGGAGATGGAGTGAAGGAACGACTCGGCTCAGTGACTTGGACCATCGTGGATCGAACGCCAATCCGGCAAGAAGTGAGGCTGTGGCCGTTATTGCACATGTAGAGACTTACCGGATGGGAGTTGATCAACATTACCCTGACCTATATTGTCAACATGCACTCAGAGTGGCTCCCTTGGCCCTCACATTACTCATAGACAATGGAAACTGTGTTTCCTCTCCGAGGTTCCTCACTATGTGCTTCCAAGAGGCCAGGCGCCATCGAACAATGTGTCAAGAGAGTTCCTTGTGTGTTTGGCAAGGGCTACCAGCACCACGATAATTTCTCAAAGCTTTGCTGTTCTTGTTGCCACCACCGGAGATCCATAAATAAGTCCGAGTGCCTGCATTTCCAGCCCTGCTGTGACAACTATACATATATAAGCTCTGTACAAAACAACAAAGTATGCAAATGTATGTGTCATGATTATTTATCACTGCGTGTTTGCGCTCAGCTCACGGCTGCTTTATTTCACCACTGCGTCTGTGTTCGGGCAGGACCCGCCGCGCAAAATTTATTCCTTCATCCCTACCCAATACAAATACTTTAACCCGCTCACTAACGGCCGGGCAGCTCTTCAAGTAGTCGTTGTGAACGCGCACATGATAATAATTTTGCTCCCTGGTGGTAAAAATTTTGCTTTCCGCCGTGGTAAAAAGAGAAATAAACATTGTTTCTTTACCACATGAATTAATAATTATTATTATTATTGTTAACTTCAAGTATTCCCACAGACGTTTCCAAACACTAGCCCAGACACCCTGTATATTTACACCTCTGCCGAGATAGATGCATGTGTGGTGTGTTTGTGTGTGTATTTAACATTTGTGCCTGCAAGACCAAGCTCTTGGACCCCACCTTTCTAACCGTCGGTTGTCTATCGTACTGACTCTTATTAGCGTATTGACTATTTATTTGCCTCTTATTATATCTACTACATATATATATCTCACTCTCAAACACACGCACACACACATATCTCCAGAATACAGCCAGTAGCAAATGTAACTCCCGGGTACCTATTTACCGATAGGTTAACAGGTGCATCAGGTGAAAGAAACATTGTCAATTTTGTGTGCGTGGTTTTTCTTTGTCCACAGATCTCCTTCCAGGAATTTTCTCTTTTCCTTCGTATTCCAATTCGTGACACGATCGTCTTCTATCTTCTTCTCCCTTCTATCTGACTTTGATTATTACTTCAACTTTATGCTCCAAGACCAGAATTCAGATGCTGCTGCTCTAAAAGTATTTTGGTGGGTGTCTCTTTAGCTGTCTGCCTTTTCCTGGGTGAAAATGAGGGTTTAGTCTGACTTGTCAGTCCTTCTCTCGTACTGGCATTTCCACTTGTGCTCATTTTATGTTGTCCATGTCAACATATTCATCTTTTGTTGACTATGGTGTTCATCATCCTTGCTTTTCAGGTATCAGTTCCATTGCAATGATTCTTAGTTCCCCGAGTTTATTTTCTCAGTGTTTAAATCTCCCTTGATTAGAATTTTAACCATCATTCTTGTGAGCAGTTGTTGCTGCTCCTTGTACGGTACTTCTTCTGGTAATATTTCATGCTTCACATTACTGAATGTGTCTTCTGGTGTTCACTGTAGGGTTTTACACTGCCACTACCACAGCTTTCACTCCAAACGTTCCAATGATTCCAGTGAGAATGAAAATCCGCGTAAATCTGTGATTAAAAAACTCATAAAATTTTCAAGTACATTTCATCACAATTGCTGTAACTCCTCCTCTGCACTTTGTATTCATGTTTTGGTAGAATCTAGACAACATTGCATTTGTAACCCAATATGTTTCGAGGGCCCTTTTTCTCTTAGATTATTTGCTCTATTGGATATGCTGTCTACATATCTGTTAATCATTTGAAATCATGAAGGAAATTATTAAACAAATAAAAAAACTGAAGTCCGACAAGGCTCTGGAACCATACATAGCATTTCCCTGGATTATATTAAGCTAAATAAATACACATTGTTAACCCCTGTTTTAAAATTGTTAGTAAATCATTATTAAAACAGTTCCGGAATCGCTGAGAATGCAAATGGGATAATGATTTTTAAAGGGAACTCTTGCATAACTCTGCTCATTAATTTAAAGTCTTTTGTGAGAAAACTGTTGAATCTATAATATCAATATATATTCATACATGTCTTGAAAACCACACATCAATAATGGATTCACACCAAGGGGTTCTTAATGGTCATTCATCATTAACAAATTACCTGAAGATGTCACCCTCGTCTTCCAGGTCCCATCCGTTCTTGAAGTCCATCCGAATCGTCTCGCGTCAATACATCTAAATCCGCCTATCTACATGCGTTCATACACAAGTCCCCACGTACCTAAGCGCGTCTGTCCTTTCGAGTTTGTGTGTTTCAGTTATCTATCTTCCTCATGTTTGGCAAGTGACAATCCGCTAAAATGTGCTCGCCTCGGGCCAGAAGCTGACAACAAGAGAGACGGCAGGCACAACTTGGAAAATAAGTCTGAACTTTTTGGACTCTGTCTTATTGTTTGTTCTCCTCGTCTGCTGATCTAGGAACCCATATACATTGTTTTTCCTGCGATATCTGAGCTCCATTGAATTAGGAATCTAGCATTTTTGCATTATTGAACCAGGAATGGATTGCTTGCTCGAGTCAGTAATGGTTTGAACCAAAAATTCACAATTTTACTGGAATCGGGAATGCATGTTTTTGGTGTTACCTGGAATGAATAATATTAGTTATAGATTACATTACTGAATTAGTAATGTATAAACTATAACTGGAATTAGTTATAGATTACATTACTGGAGTCAGATATAAATAATAAATTTTGTATAATAATTTATTGCAAAACTAAGATTCCATAATATAATTTTGAAATCATTACTGAAAAGGTTCATTAATATACATTAATAAAGGCCCAGAGTCAGATAGACATAGGTCGGGAAAATATAAAATCGATAGAATCAGAAAATAATATGTAAGGTCGAGAGATTTAAGCAGTAATTAAAGAACAAGGTCGATAAATTACGAAATAGAGCAAGTCGACCACGCAGGCTACTAAAGATAAGGAGCCAGTGCAGAGAAACGATGAATCCAAGCTGAAAACATGAATCAATATTGATGGCGGTGAATCACTGTTGATCACGTCGTCTAAACGTTGACGACGTGAAGACGATCAAGAGTTTGAGATCAAAGACGATCAATCTGGGCCTTAGAATCATCCCGTCTCTCTGCCTCTCGGCTTCCTGTCGAACCATCGAGTGATTCCTCAACAATTTTCTACTCGATCTGACTCACTCAAAGGCAGGAATTAACAAAGTCGAAGGTTGAATTTCTTTCTCGTTCCAACTTGAAATATGGTGAGATTTTCCACTCGATGGAACCCGAGCACCTCATGATGTCAAGATTTTTTTTTGGGGGGGGGGGAGGGGGCACGATGAATTCAACCCCTTTCTTAAAGCTTCTTCTTCTTCATCTAATGTGTACCTTTATTTTGTATTCATGTCCTCTTCCCCCTTTCTTCTTATTTTTCTAAACTGTTGTTGTTTCTCTTGCATTTTTTCTGTTTTCATATTTTTCTTGTCGCTTTCATCCTCCAACTATTTATGTCTCCTCTTTTTCGTTCTCCTGTTTAGTATCTTCTCAAACTTTTTCCACTTGACGTGACAAGCTGCACGGAATGTATACACAAGTCAAACACCAAAGAATTAATTTAAACCCCAGTTGGCATCACTGAGGAAAAGCATTGAGTGTAACAAGTGTAGAATGTAGAGAGGGGGAGTGTAATTTACTCTCCCCTCTCCCTCTTATTCTACTCTCCCTTTGTCTCTCCTACTTACTTTTCCCTGCCCCTCTTACTCTCCTTCCACTTACCCCGCCCCTTCCTCTCTCTACCAGTTCCATTTGTTTCTCTCATTTATGTGAGAGAGGAGATTGCACAACAAATCTTTCCACCTATTACCCTTCCGCCCTTTCCTGCTATCACTTCCCCATCCCTTATTCCCGCCATTCCACCCTCTTCCGCATTCCCAAAGTCGCGCAATCCTTCGCGGAATAACTCTCCAGGAACAACAGCGACTAGCCCCTTCAACTACTTTTGATGGGTTTCCGATGTTTCAACATCCCCCCCCCCTGCCCCGCCGGGACGCCCTCCTCTCCCCCCATCCTAACACACACAACACACAACACACACACACCACACACACACACACACACACACACACACACACACACACACCACACACACACACACACACACACACACACACACACACACACTCCCACCACTCTTCATTATCCACCCTGGTCATGCTGGCCCGTCTTATCCTACACGTAGCTAGAGTATCCATTTCCTACAAACACGGAAAGTTCCTCAATGTTAATAGACCTTGTGGCAATCAATACTCTTCTCTCCTCACACATCTGTGTCATTTCTCTTGTCACTATTTGTTAAGACTTAGAAAATCTTGAATGTGTTATAATTCTAGTTAGCTTAATGTTCACTATTTTTATTATGCTGGATCCTTGACTCCCGCTCTGTTATTTAGCTCATCTATCTTATTTTTATATCCATCAGCATTAGTATACAAGACTTTTAGGCTTTTCACCTCCATGATGCCTCTCTTCCTGCCTCCTCCGTCCTTGAAATGTACTGATTGATGTTGGATATGAATACTGGATTTGGCTGAGTTGACATTGAAGATCCCAGGATGTGGCATGGATTGAATCTTATGTTCTAGGTAGATGTTCATGATCTACGGGTGTTGAGGAAAGAAGGGTGCTGGTATCGGTTACTTGTGGAACATTATATCTTACATCTCTCTACTACTGTGTGTGTGTGTGTGTGTGTGTGTGTGTGTGTGTGTGTGTGTGTGTGTGTGTGTGTGTGTGTGTGTGTGTGTGTGTGTGTGTGTATGTGTGTGTGTGTGTGTGTGTGTGTGTGTGTGTGTGTGTGTGTGTGTGTGTGTGTGTGTGCACATAGGTGTATGTATAGTGTGTGGATGTAAATGTGCGTGAGTGCGCGGGTGCACACTTTCCTTGCTGCTTTCTTTGTGTGAAACATTTAAGAGCCTTGAGAGAGGGCAGCAAATTGTGTTGCGAACGAGCATCTGCACCCAGAAGGAGGCGTGAGTCAGTGAGGTTTATGTAGTGTTGCTTCAGTCAATACAGAATACAAAGCTGTCCACAGGGATGCGTGGGGGCCGGCCGGGTGTGCTGTGTATGCAAGGAGGCTGTGAGCTGACGTCTTGTGAGCTCTCCAAGACCCTCTTTTGCACCAGAAAGAAGGTGCCGATGTTTTCTGAAAGAGAAGATAGAGCATTAAACTATTTTGGGCACATGTGTTGTGTGTTTGCGTATGTGTTCTCACCTAGATGAACGTAAAGGGTGGAACTTTAGGTCCTAATCTCCCCGCCTTTTCAGCTATCGATTGGTTAATATAAGGACTCTCTTTGTCCACGAAACTTATCACATCTGCCTTTGAAGCTGTATATAGATGTTTCTTCACTAACAGCTTCATTTAACTCGTTTCATTTATTATTTTTTACAACCCTTATGACAATAAACAACGTTTTGTGTGTCTGTCGAGTCATTTGCGTTTCCAATTTCCACAATGTCCCCTCGCTGCACTAACACTAATCTTGAATATTGATTATTTGCCCACTTTGCCGATTCCCGTGGGAATCTTGCACGTTGCAACCATGTCCTCGCTACTATATTACTGTCCTCCCCAGTCTATTGAAGTATAGTTTTCTAAGTCTTTCACTGCATCTTCCTTATTTCGGAAGCAGCCTTGTAGCACATCTCTGGAAGTTCCCTAATTTTGATTAGATGTGTGTTTTTTTTTAAGTGAGAGTACCTACCTGGGCTGTGAATTAGATGATGAGTCTCGCATGAGGGAAGTAGCTTTTTGAAGACTGTCGAAGTTTATGATTAGGTTAGAAAAGGTGAGATTATGAGTAGGTTAGGAAGTAGGTGAGTTTATGAGTGAGTCAGTATGTGTATGAGTGTATATCATCTTCACCACCCACCTACTCACAAGCACCGGAGAACCTCTACCACAAAACGGCATATCTCCAACTGTCCCCACGTTCATCCTCTGAGTAGGTTGCATAAGGAATAATTTTTACCTGAAAAAATGTTTATAGTAAATGTTTTT
>WNGS01052365.1:3870395-3926968 GCA_020271785.1 Procambarus virginalis
GAGTGTCTCACTGGTGTCATGAAGCACGAGTGTCTCACTGGTGTCATGAAGCACGAGTGTCTCACTGGTGTCATGAAGCACGAGTGTCTCACTGGTGTCATGAAGCACGAGTGTCTCACTGGTGTCATGAAGCACGAGTGTCTCACTGGTGTCATGAATCACGAGTGTCTCATTGGTGTCATGAAGTATGAGTGTCTCACTGGTGTCATGAAGCACGAGTGTCTCACTGGTGTCAAGAAGAACGAGTGTCTCACTGGTGTTATGAAGCACGAGTGTCTCACTGGTGTCATGAAGCACGAGTGTCTCACTGGTGTCATGAAGCACGAGTGTCTCACTGGTGTCATGAAGCACGAGTGTCTCACTGGTGTCATGAAGCACGAGTGTCTCACTGGTGTCATGAAGTATGAGTGTCTCACTGGTGTCATGAAGCACGAGTGTCTCACTGGTGTCATGAAGCACGAGTGTCTCACTGGTGTCATGAAGCACGAGTGTCTCACTGGTGTCTTGAAGTACGAGTGTCTCACTGGTGTCATGAAGTATGAGTGTCTCACTGGTGTCATGAAGCACGAGTGTCTCACTGGTGTCAAGAAGAACGAGTGTCTCACTGGTGTCTTGAAGCACGAGTGTCTCACTGGTGTCATGAAGCACGAGTATCTCACTGGGGTCATGAAGCACAAGTGTCTCACTGGTGTCTTGAAGCACGAGTGTCTCACTGGTGTCATGAAGCACGAGTGTCTCACTGGTGTCATGAAGTATGAGTGTCTCATTGTTGTCATGAAGCACGAGTGTCTCACTGGTGTCATGAAGCACGAGTGTCTCACTGGTGTCATGAAGCACGAGTGTTTCACTGGTGTCATGAAGTATGAGTCTCTCACTGGTGTCATGAAGCACGAGTGTCTCACTGGTGTCTTGAAGTATGAGTGACTCACTGGCGTCATGAAGCACGAGTGACTCACTGGTGTCATGAAGCACGAGTGTCTCACTGGTGTCTTGAAGTATGAGTGACTCACTGGTGTCATGAAGCACGAGTGTCTCACTGGTGTCATGAAGCACGAGTGTCTCACTGGTGTCATGAAGCACGAGTGTCTCACTGGTGTCATGAAGCACGAGTGTCTCACTGGTGTCATGAGGCACGAGTGTCTCACTGGTGTCATGAAGCACGAGTGTCTCACTGGTGTCATGAAGCACGAGTGACTCACTGGTGTCATGAAGCACGAGTGTCACACTGGTGTCATGAAGTATGAGTCTCTCTCTGGTGTCATGAAGCAGTTTAACTACCCGTAGAATGAGGAAAGTAGCAATATGAGGCATAAGGGGAAGATGTTTTAATGTGTATAGCTGTATGATCAATTGGGCTCTTCCCGGCACCACACGCATGCTGCAGGGCTCGAGACTGAGACGACGGTCTTCTCTGCTGACTACCTGTGCTATTCGGACGCGCTCTCCTCCTTCCTCTAATTCTTTATTTCTGTGACTTAGTTGGTTAAGTACTCCATTACTCATTTTTGTATATGTCTGGCATACCTATCGTTCTATGTGTAGAGTAGTATACCTGGGGTGTAGTAAGTATATTTAAGTTTTATCGTACCTGTTATGCTAACGGGGGTCCCAGTGTAACCACGTGGTCCCCTACCTAGGCTGACTCCAGTGTAAACCTTGTATCCTGCTTATGTGGACCAAGGCTTTTAACGTAAGATTGGGTGGTAAAGTTAGTATTAAATTGTTATTGGCGTGATCGTGTATGGGGGGTGTTAAGGAGTTAATAAATAAGTAAGTTTGAGCAGAGTATCCCTTTTTTCCTGTGTGGGAGAACAATAATCTATTCCTAGACTAACCGGGTTTAGTAGCAAGCATTTATTACTGTGGATATATTATTTGGGGGCCGGGCCTTTTGATTCTCCCATATCTTGATACCTCTATTCTACTTACCCTTACCCCTTAATAGTACCAGTTTCCCCATAGCAAACTCCAAATTTTTTTATAACAAGTGGTTGGCCAGTCCAGGATAACTGTATTATTGTAAAAAATTAGATCTTTGAATGCCAAAACTAAAAAATTCTTGTTTCCGCAGAACGGTTGTGTGCTAGCCTAGGGTCCAGCTCACCTGGCGTAGGACATTCATTACATTGACTGGACACCCAGCTGGATCTCTTCACGATTAAGGTTAGTGTGGCCTTGTGTTAGGGGCCGTGCAAATTTTTGTTTTTTTTTCCAATTTTAATTTTAAATTTTTTGTGGNGCACGAGTGTCTCACTGGTGTCATGAAGCACGAGTGTCTCACTGGTGTCATGAAGCACGAGTGTCTCACAGGTGTCATGAGGCACGAGTGTCTCACTGGTGTCATGAAGCACGAGTGTCTCACTGGTGTCATGAAGCACGAGTGTCTCACTGGTGTCATGAAGCACGAGTGTCACACTGGTGTCATGAAGTATGAGTCTCTCTCTGGTGTCATGAAGCACGAGTGACTCACTGGTGTCATGAAGCACGAGTGTCTCACTGGTGTCATGAAGCACGAGTGTCTCACTGGTGTCATGAAGCACGAGTGTCTCACTGGTGTCATGAAGTACGAGTGTCTCACTGGTGTCTTGAAGTACGAGTGTCTCACTGGTGTCATGAAGCACGAGTGTCTCACTGGTGTCTTGAAGCACGAGTGACTCACTGGTATCATGAAGCACGAGTGTCTCACTGGTGTCTTGAAGTATGAGTGACTCACTGGTGTCATGAAGCACGAGTGTCTCACTGGTGTCATGAAGCACGAGTGTCTCACTGGTGTCATGAAGCACGAGTGTCTCACTGGTGTCATGAAGCACGAGTGTCTCACTGGTGTCATGAAGCACGAGTGTCTCACTGGTGACATGAAGCACGAGTGTCTCACTGGTGACATGAAGCACGAGTGTCTCACTGGTGTCATGAAGCACGAGTGTCTCACTGGTGTCATGAAGCACGAGTGTCTCACTGGTGTCTTGAAGTATGAGTGACTCACTGGTGTCTTTAAGTATGAGTGACTCACTGGTGTCATGAAGCAGGAGAGTCTCACTGGTGTCATGAAGCACGAGTGTCTCACTGGTGTCATGAAGCACGACTGTCTCACTGGTGTCATGAAGCACGAGTGTCTCACTGGTGTCATGAAGCACGAGTGTCTCACTGGTGTCATGAAGCACGAGTGTCACACTGGTGTCATGAAGCACGAGTGTCTCACTGGTGTCATTAAGCACGAGTGTCTCACTGATGTCATGAAGCACGAGTGATTCACTGGTGTCTTGAAGCACGAGTGTCTCACTGGTGTCTTGAAGCACGAGTGTCTCACTGGTGTCATGAAGCACGAGTGTCTCACTGGTGTCATGAAGCACGAGTGTCTCACTGGTGTCTTGAAGCACGAGTGTCTCACTGGTGTCATGAAGCACGAGTGTCTCACTGGTGTCATGAAGTACGAGTGTCTCACTGGTGTCATGAAGCACGAGTGTCTCACTGGTGTCATGAAGCACGAGTGTCTCACTGGTGTCATGAAGCACGAGTGTCTCACTGTTGTCATGAAGTATGAGTCTCCCACTGGTGTCATGAAGCACGAGTGTCTCACTGGTATCATGAAGTATGAGTCTCTCACTGTTGTCATGAAGCACGAGTGTTTCATTGGTGTCATGAAGTATGAGTCTCTCACTGGTGTCATGAAGCACGAGTGTCTCACTGGAGTCTAGAAGTATGAGTGACTCACTGGTGTCATGAAGCACGAGTGACTCACTGGTGTCATGAAGCACGAGTGTCTCACTGGTGTCTTGAAGTATGAGTGACTCACTGGTGTCATGAAGCATGAGTGTCTCACTGGTGTCATGAAGCACGAGTGTCTCACTGGTGTCATGAAGCACGAGTGTCTCACTGGTGTCATGAAGCACGAGTGTCTCACTGGTGTCATGAAGCACGAGTGTCTCACTGGTGTCATGAAGCACGAGCGTCTCACTGGTGTCATGAAGTATGAGTGTCTCACTGGTGTCATGAAGCACGAGTGTCTCACTGGTGACATGAAGCACGAGTGTCTCACTGGTGTCATGAAGCACGAGTGTCTCACTGGTGTCATGAAGCACGAGTGTCTCACTGGTGACATGAAGCACGAGTGTCTCACTGGTGTCTTGAAGTATGAGCAACTCACTGGTGTCATGAAGCACGAGTGTCTCACTGGTGTCTTGAAGTACGAGTGTCTCACTGGTGTCATGAAGCACGAGTGTCTCACTGGTGTAATGAAGCACGAGTGTCTCACTGGTGTCATGAAGCACGAGTGTCTCACTGGTGTCATGAAGTATGAGTGTCTCACTGGTGTCATGAAGCACGAGTGTCTCACTGGTGTCATGAAGCACGAGTGTCTCACTGGTGTCTTGAAGTACGAGTGTCTCACTGGTGTCATGAAGCACGAGTGTCTCACTGGTGTAATGAAGCACGAGTGTCTCACTGGTGCCATGAAGCACGAGTGTCTCACTGGTGTCAAGAAGAACGAGTGTCTCACTGGTGTCATGAAGCACGAGTGTCTCACTGGTGTCATGAAGCACGAGTGTCTCACTGGTGTCATGAAGCACGAGTGTCTCACTGGTGTCATGAAGCACGAGTGTTTCACTGGTGTCATGAAGTATGAGTCTCTCACTGGTGTCATGAAGCACGAGTGTCTCACTGGTGTCTTGAAGTATGAGTGACTCACTGGTGTCATGAAGCACGAGTGACTCACTGGTGTCATGAAGCACGAGTGTCTCACTGGTGTCTTGAAGTATGAGTGACTCACTGGTGTCATGAAGCACGAGTGTCTCACTGGTGTCATGAAGCACGAGTGTCTCACTGGTGTCATGAAGCACGAGTGTCTCACTGGTGTCATGAGGCACGAGTGTCTCACTGGTGTCATGAAGCACGAGTGTCTCACTGGTGTCATGAAGCACGAGTGTCTCACTGGTGTCATGAAGCACGAGTGTCACACTGGTGTCATGAAGTATGAGTCTCTCTCTGGTGTCATGAAGCACGAGTGACTCACTGGTGTCATGAAGCACGAGTGTCTCACTGGTGTCATGATGCACGAGTGTCTCACTGGTGTCATGAAGCACGAGTGTCTCACTGGTGTCATGAAGTACGAGTGTCTCACTGGTGTCTTGAAGTACGAGTGTCTCACTGGTGTCATGAAGCACGAGTGTCTCACTGGTGTCTTGAAGCACGAGTGACTCACTGGTATCATGAAGCACGAGTGTCTCACTGGTGTCTTGAAGTATGAGTGACTCACTGGTGTCATGAAGCACGAGTGTCTCACTGGTGTCATGAAGCACGAGTGTCTCACTGGTGTCATGAAGCACGAGTGTCTCACTGGTGTCATGAAGCACTCTTTACTACAGTCACTCTCAGCCTTCTTCACGACAGTCACTCTCAGCCTTCTTCACTACAGTCACTCCCAGCCATTTTTCACTACTGTCACTCGGAGCCTTCTTCACTACAGTGTCTCTCAGCCTTCTTTAATAGTCTCTCACAGCCTTCTTCACTACTGTCTCTCACAGCCTTCTTCACTACACTCACTCTCAGCCATCTTCACTACTGTCACTCTCAGCGTTCTTCACTACAGTCTCTCGCAGCTTTCTTCACTACAGTCTTTCGCATCCTTCTTCACTACCATCTCTCACAGCCTTCTTCTCTACAGTCTCTCAGTCTTTTTTACTACAATCTCTCGCAGCCTACTTAACTACAGTCTCTCGTAGCCTTCTTCACTACAGTCACTCTCAGGCTTCTTTACTACAGTCACTCACAACCTTCTTCAATACAGTTTCTCGCAGCCTTCTTCACTACAGTCACTCACAACCTTCTTCAATACAGTTTCTCGCAGCCTTCTTCACTACAGTCCCTTTCAGCCTTCTTCACTTCAGTCTTTCGCAGCCTTCTTCACTACAGTCTCTCGCAGCCTTCTTCACTACATTTTCTCGCAACCTTCTTCACTACAGTCACTCTCAGCATTCTTCACTACAGACACTCTCAGCCTTCTTCACTACAGTGTCTCTCAGCCTTCTTTAATAGTCTCTCACAGCCTTCTTCACTTCAGTCACTCGCAGGCTTCTTCACTACAGACACCCACAGTCTTTTTTTTTAAGATATATACAGGAGTTGTTACATTCTTGTACAGCCACTAGTATGCGTAGCATTTCGGGCAGGTCCCTGGAATACGATCCCCCGCCGCGAAGAATCGTTTTTTCATCCAAGTACACATTTTACTGTTGCGTTAAACAGAGGCTACAGTTAAGGAATTGCGCCCAGTAAATCCTCCCCGGCCAGGATACGAACCCATGACATAGCGCTCGCGGAACGCCAGGCGAGTGTCTTACCACTACACCACGGAGACTGTGGTGTAGTGGTAGTTCTTCACTACAGTCTCTCGCAGCTTTCTTCATTACAGTCAGTCTCAGCCTTCTTCACTATAGACACTCTCAGCCTTCTTCATTACAGTCTCTCGAATCCTCCTTCACAACGGTCACTCACAGCCTTCTTCAATCACACTCTGCCTTCTTCACTACAGTCTCTCTCAGCCTCATTAATAGTCTCTCACAGCCTTCTTCACTTCAGTCACTCACAGCTTTCTTCACTACAGGCATTCTCAGCCTTCTTCACTACTATCTCTCGCAGCCATCTTCACTACAGACCTTCGTAGCCTTCTTCACTACAATTTCTCACAGCCTTCTTCACTACCATCTCTTGCAGAATTCTTCACTAGTATCTCTCTGCCTTCTTCACTACAGTCACTCTCATCCTTCTTCAATACAGTCACTCTCAGACTTCTTAACTGCAGTCACTCGCATGCTTCTTCATTACAGTCACTCTCATCCTTCTAATCTACCATATATCACAGCCATCTTCACCTTAGTCTTTCGCAGCCTTCTTCACTACAGACCCTCGTAGCCTTCTTCACTACAGTTTCTCGCAGCTTTCTTCACTATCTCTTGCAGCCTTCTTCACTATAGTCTCTCTCAGCCTTCTTCACTGCAGTTTCTCGCAACCTTCTTCACTACAGTCACTTTCAGCCATCTTCACTAAAGACACCCTCAGCCTTTTTCACTAGAATCTCTTCCAGCCTTCGTCAATAGTCTCTCGCATCCTACTTCACTTCAGTCTCTCGCAGCCTTGTTCACTACAGTCACTGTCAGCCTTCTTCACTACAGTCTCTCTCAGCCCTCTTTAATAGTCTCTCTCAGCCCTCTTTAATAGTCACTCACAGCATTCTTCACTACAGTCACTCTCAGCCTTCTTCACTACAGACACTCTCAGCCTTCTTCATTACAGTCTTTCGAATCCTCCATCACAATGGTCACTCACAGCCTTCTTCACTACAGTCACTCTCAGCCTTCTTCACTACAGTCAATCTTAGCCTTCTTCACTATAGTCTCTCGCAGCTTTCTTCACTACAGTCACTCTCAGCCTTCTTCTCTACAGTCTCTCGTAGCCTTCATCACTACAGTCTCTCGCAGCTGTCTTCACTCTAGCAGCCTACTTCTCCAGTCTCTCACAGCCATCTTCACTACAGTCACTCTCAGGCTTCTTCACTACAGTCACTCAAAGCCTTCTTCATTACAGTCACTCGCAGCCTTCTTTACTACAGTCACTCTCAGCCTTTTCACTACATTCTCTCGCAGCCTTCTTCACTACATTTTNAGAAAAACCAGACTGGGGTAGGAAAAGAGAAACCAGACTGGGGTAGAAAAAGAGAAAACCAGGGTAAGAGAACTGGAGTTAGAACAGGAGAAAGAAAAAGAGAAAGCCAGACTAGAGGTGGAGAAAGAAAAAGAGAGAACAAAGCAAATGCACATAGAAGCAAGTTGAACCTTGGCCGAACAAAGGTTTGAGCATGGGTTGACAGAGAGCATCACCCATATATCACATCCACCAGATGATAGGGTCATGGAAAAGGACATTCCCCTGTTTGTGCTTAAAGAGGCAGAGAGCTTCTTCGAGCATTTCGAAAAGTAGCCAACATCAAGGTGTTGCCACAGGAGGAATGGGCCAACTGGTCCAGTTAAGATTGACCGGTGCTGCCACAGCGGCATAAACTCAACTAACATTGGAAGAATGCCAAGATTATACCACGGTAAAGAGCAGCATACTGTGCTCATTTCAGTTAACCCCAGAAGCTTATAGGAAACGCTTTAGAGAAATGTGAAGGTTGGAGCATGTACGTTTGCTGAGACAGCAATGGATCTGAAAAGACAATTCCAGAGATGGTTTGAGGATCCCGGAGTTGGATCCTATGCTGATCTGAAACAGCTAACGATAATGGAAAAATTCCCTGAAATGATGCACACCGAGACAAAGTTCAAGATCCAAGAGGCAGGGGTAAAGGATGTAAGAGATGCCGCAGATAGGGCGGATATTATTACGGAAGTGTACAAGAGTTTAAGGGAGAACAGAGTGAGAAGGGAGGTGAGACTCAGCAATGGCAGACCCAGTGGAGTCTGGGGAGGAAAACGTTTTTGAGGACAGACTAGCAGACAGGCATTTTTAAGCCCCTGGAAGGAAAACTGCCAAGTCCACCTGCTGGAGGCAAGCAGGAAAATAAATACGTGCCGAGAAGTCAAGAATCCAGTCAAGCCCAACAGGGTACGAGTAGTGCATCTGGCCCAAGGAACTCCAATACGAGTGGGTAGAGTCAGAGCCACTCGGGAAGATATAGGAGAAACTTCTCCCAGATGAGGTGTTACAAGTGTAACAGATCGGGTCACATGATATGAGACTGTCGGCAGGGCATGAGAGTTGTGACCCTGACCATGTGTGATCCCCGGAAGAAGTGTATCGATGTACTACAGAACAAACCACAGAAAGCAACTTATTGGACGAGCGGTATAGGCCGTTCATCAGCAAAGGTTGGGTTGGCATAGAGGGTCAACCCGAGGTGGAGGTTTGTATCCTCAGGGATACTGGAGCTAATCAGAATTTGATTCTGAGAGGACTAATTGAGGATGATCGACTGTTAGCTGGCAGTAGGAGCACAAAGGTCCATGAGTTGTTGTCTGAGAGTCACATGCCTGTGTGTCCTGTCCAGCAAAATTATGATTATTTGTCGGCGGAGGTGATGTTGGGAGTGTGCCCCAACATACCTGTTCCAGGAGTCCAAGTGATCCTGGGAATGACTTGTGTGGGTCCAAGGTGTTGCCAGAGCTGATAGTGAAAGCTCTGCTAGAGGAGTGCCAGAAGGACTGTGGTACGGATGGAACACCGGACAAAGTAGATCTAGCTAGCATCCTCGAAAATGAAACAGAGGGCAGCCAAGTCATTGTGTACTCGGCCTGTGTAGTGACAGAGTCGGATGTAGCCGCCGAGGACGACACTGGAGATGATGTGACAGTGTCGACTCCACCAAAGGAGGAAGTCAACGTGGATGTGTCAGGGCTGTTGGATGAAGGTTTGCCTCGGAAGAATGATGGTTCGGTGAGGCAGAAAGTGAGGATGACCCTACCTGAACGGTTCAGCGTGAACCGAGCAGACCTGATTAGGGCACTGAACGAGGAATTTATAGATCTAATCAGGGAGGCGAAAGGGGGAAACTCCTGTCCGGAGTCTCCCATACATTACTACTTAGACAATGGCGTACTAATGAGAAAGTGGCAACCGGATAAAGCCGTCGCAGATAAGGTATGGTTAGAGAAGCACCAAGTGTTAGTGCCGAAGGAGTTTTGGGCGGTAGTGCTAGATCTAGCCCACTCCGTGGACATGGCAGGGCACTTAGGTGTGAAGAAGACCTTAAATAAAGTGCAGGAGCATTTTCATTGGCCAAACCTGTGGAAAGTTGTGAAAAGATATTGTAGGACATGTTTGGCGTGCCAACGAGCAGGTAAGCCGGCTCCGACTACTTTCAATCGAAGTTGTTTAGGGAAACTGTGAGAGGATGGAGGATAGAGCAAGTGCGCTCGTCACCGTATCGCTCTCAGTCGCAGGGGGCGTTGGAGCGTTTCCATGGAATGCTGAAAAGTTTGTTGAGGTTATACTGCGCTGAGGAAGGGAGTAAGTGGACGAGGCATTACCATCAGTGTTATTCGCCATCAGGGATGCAGTAATGGAATTGCTCGGATTTACCCCATTTCGACTGGTGTACGGACACTCAGTGAGGAGCCCAGTGGGTGTGTCGAAAGAGCAGCTCACCGAGGATAGGCAGAAGGTGGATGTGGGACAGTATGTGAAGACTTTTAGAGAGCGACTATCTAGGGCCAGAGAGTTGGCCAAGGAGAATTTAAGAATGTCCCAGGTAGAGATGGTCAGATATCACGACAGGAAGGCGAAAGAAAGGAAATTCCAGGAAGGGGATCAGGTGTTAGTCCTCCTGCCGGTGAAAGGAAGTATATATGGGTCGAGATTTTGTGGACCATATGCCATCCAGAAGGTGCTAGGGGATGTGAACTATGTAGTGTACATGCCAGACCGACTGAGAAAATCACAGGTGTGTCATGTGAACATGATAAAATGGTATTATGATAGAGATAAGCCTCCAGGTGAAGAAGAACAGATAGAAGCCCCGCCACAGAGAGCAGGGACTAGCTTTGTGTGGAAGACGGCAAAGAAATATCGGAGAACCGTAGGTTAGAGAGGGCCGATGCAGCGAAGACTTCGAACACAGAATACCTGGCCGAGAAAGACGAGCATTTAGGCCATTTGGAGGATGACCAACGTGTTAGTACTCAAATTGTACGACGGTTGGTGATAGCCAATCACAATCATGTAAGCCTCTGACGTCATTCTCCACAGAGAGCAGGGACTAGCCGTCCGGTGACCAGTGAGCATCTCACAGACCTCAGAGTAGGAAAGACCTCGGCAGGACTGATATATACGTGTTACCTTACACAATAAACTGCTAAAGTGACCGACAGTGTATTATCTTCAATCCAACAAGCAACCATACATCCAAGAAGGTAACAAATACTGTTAGCAGCAGTGGGATCCAGAATTAACTTTCTGGAAACGAAAATTCAAGTACCCACATAGCCACGTGTTTCCAGCCGCCATCCGCCGCTGCCATAAGCTGCCATCCTGCCATCCACGCATCAATTATTGTGCAGTCCGGGGTCCTGCCATCAGCCACTACTCTAGGTCGACGATTTCAGAAGTAAGGCGCAATATTTGCAAGAGAGAACGAGATTTTCATCAGTGAGGGGGAGAGTAATTCGCCGCCAGCGTTTTTTTTAATTTCCCGCGTCATCTTAGAACCTGTGCCACCACCACAATCATCACCCAGGCCGACAGCATCAAGCCTTGCGAGTGTTCTAGCTACTGCAATCGCCGTCAGTCATTGTTGCAAGTATCAACTGATCATCGTGTGTGTTGTACTGTTATTTGAGAATAATTGGTGGACTGCAATTGTCTAAGTGTCGCCCCAAGCTCACACTCTCATCTCATCAACACACTCTCTCGTCTCATTAACACACACACTCTCGTCTCATCAACACACACTCTCGTCTCATCAACACACACACTCTCGTCTCATCAACACACACACTCTCGTCTCATCACACACACCACTCTCGTCTCATCAACACACACACTCTCGTCTCATCAACACACACACTCTCGTCTCATCAACACACACACACTCTCGTCTCATCAACACACACACTCTCGTCTCATCAACACACACACACTCGTCTCATCAACACACACACTCTCGTCTCATCAACACACACACACTCGTCTCATCAACACACACACTCTCGTCTCATCAACACACACACTCTCGTCTCATCAACACACACACACACTCTCGTCTCATCAACACACACACACTCTCGTCTCATCAACCACACACACACTCTCGTCTCATCAACACACACACACTCTCGTCTCATCAACACACACACACACTCTCGTCTCATCAACACACACACACACACTCTCGTCTCATCAACACACACACACACTCGTCTCATCAACACACACACTCTCGTTTCATCAACACACACACACACACACTCTCGTCTCATCACACACACACACTCTCGTCTCATCAACACACACACACACTATCGTCTCATCACACACACACTTTTACCATAAAAAAGGTGAAAAAAATTATAGAATAACACACACTCTCGTCTCATAGACACAAGTTCTTGACATCACCTAATTAACATCACGTGACGTCGCCTGGGATATAGTTCGTGACCTCACTCATCAATACAAAACACAAGGGGTGTCAGAGTGGCTATCAGACACTCACACACGGCCCTCATCCCCTGGACTCACACAGTCAAACTGAGACGTCACATGTCAATCCTTGACAGTTGGTGAGTCCGAGCCCCGTCCGTTCCTGTCTCACTCCACACGTTTGGGCTTTGTTTGAGACTGTTGGCGTCTCTTTCCAGCCCTTTAACGAGTCTCTGGCCATTTGCGTCTCGCTAGAGGCCAATGGCAGTTTCGGCTTGGTCCAAGCCGACACTGCAATTGTCTAAGTGTCGCCCCCAAGCTCACACTCTCATCTCATCAACACACACTCTCGTCTCATTAACACACACACTCTCGTCTCATCACACACACACTCTCGTCTCATCAACACACACACTCTCGTCTCATCAACACACACACCTCTCGTCTCATCACACACACACTCTCGTCTCATCAACACACACACTCTCGTCTCATCAACACACACACTCTCGTCTCATCAACACACACACTCTCGTCTCATCAACACACACACTCTCGTCTCATCAACACACACACACACTCGTCTCATCAACACACACACTCTCGTCTCATCAACACACACACTCGTCTCATCAACACACACACTCTCGTCTCATCAACACACACACTCTCGTCTCATCAACACACACACTCTCGTCTCATCAACACACACACACTCTCGTCTCATCAACACACACACACACTCTCGTCTCATCAACACACACACACACTCTCGTCTCATCAACACACACACACTCTCGTCTCATCAACACCACACACACTCTCGTCTCATCAACACACACATACACTCTCGTCTCATGAACACACACACTCTCGTTTCATCAACACACACACACACACATTCTCGTCTCATCAACACACACACCTCTCGTCTCATCAACACACACACACACTCTCGTCTCATGAACACACACACTATCGTCTCATCAACACACACACACACACATTCTCGTCTCATCACACACACACATTCTCGTCTCATCAACACACACACACTCTCGTCTCATCAACACACACACTATCGTCTCATCACACATACCTTTTTACCATAAAAAAAGGTGAAAAAAAAATTTATAATAAGAGACACTGTTGTATAGAAGATAAGTTCTTGACATCACCTAATAACATCACGTGACGTCGCCTGGGATATAGTTCGTGACCTCACTCATGCAATACAAAAGGTAAGGGTGTGAGAGTGGCTATGGAGACACTCACAGGACGGCCCTCATCCCCCTGGACTCACACAGTCAAAGTGAGACGTCACATGTCAAGCCTTGACAGTTGGTGTCCGAGCCCCGTCCGTTCCTGTCTCACTCCAGGCCGTTTGGCTTTGTTTGAGACTGTTGGCGTCTCTTTCCAGCCCTTTACGAGTCTCTGCCATTTGCGTCTCGCTAGAGGCCAATGGCAGTTTCGGCTTGGTCCAAGCCGAGACTGCAATTGTCTAAGTGTCGCCCCCAAGCTCACACTCTCATCTCATCAACACACTCTCTCGTCTCATTAACACACACACTCTCGTCTCATCAACACACACACTTGTCGGGAAACCGACACACTCATACACAAATAGTATAGTCTTCCCTTAACAGTATCCTCTTAAAATTAGAGAATGGGAGACTCCGTGACGTCATCGACGTCGCCGCAGTATTTACATTATTAAACCACTGTTCATACAACAGTTTAATGTCTAAATTGAATAAAAAAGTGTTCAATAAGACTGAATATAATTATTAACACCAAAATATAGCTTGATTCCCTTGTTAACGTAAATTTAACTTAGAAGTAGAACACAATATTGGAACAACAGGGAGGCTGAGCGTCTCTTACAGACGCCACGCTCACACGAAAACAATAACAATGGTGCTCGTGTGTTGTGATAATGGCCACACAGGATAGACCTACTCTGCCTTAAGAAACTGCCATAGCAACATCACTACTACAAATAAGAGCACTCCAGTATCCGGCTTACCAAGTATCTTTATGTTTAAATTTGTGTGCACATTTTTAACATTATTAAGATAAGTCGGTTGTACTATGATATATGAACAACACCAACACTATGTACATGTACCTAGCTGTTGCCAGCCTTGAAGGCCTCCACAGCCGCCATTGGCACCATGAGGCACAGGGCCACACCCACATAGATGCTAACATGACACAGCCTTAGCAGGCCCTTACTACAGGCTCAGATAAGGCCATTCTAGTTATTGTAGTAGTAGTATTCATAACTAGTAATAATTGTTGAAATAATAGTAGATTAGACCACCATATGTGGTATGATAAAATAATATAATTAAACTTAGGTAAACAATTTGTAGTTTAAGAAGGAGCCATTACAAAGTGGTTTAAGCTACAAATTGTCCCCCCAATTTGTGTGAGATTAATTTCAGGCAGTTTTAACAAGTACATACAGTCCACTCAATTTCTTACCTACTAAGAAAAAATAAGATAAACTTTAATTTATTGAAGTCAATTAAAAGGAGATATACTGCCTGGAGTTTTTACCACATAAATTATGGTCCTTTGAACCTAGATGATTATTACAGTTAACCAGTAGGTACATTGCATCTAGATATAAAATCCTGATATACATTAGTAGTGCAATATTATAGCAGAAAGACATTGCTATATTTACATTTTCTAGCCTAACTTTTCAATCTCATAGCAAGCAAAACTACAACAAAGCACTATTATTGTTCTGAGGCCTATGCCAAAGAACTATTGTGCCCTTTTCATTACAAGAGGTTGATAAGAGGCTACTTTACTTATAAGTTACTTATAAATGTTTTTGTAATTTAAGTATAAACATTACTTTAATATTGCACCATTACATACTGCATACCACATTGTTTACAGCAAATTCTTGCACAAGGGTAGGACATTTTAGGCTGGTGTTGTACAGCAACCTAGTTTAATTTATTGTGCTAACCTGGTGTAAGGGTAAGAATTTTTTACACTTGTCTAGAGTTGAACATATATTACAACCTAGCAAGTACATATTTTTATGCAGTATTCATGACAACCCGAGTTGTGTTGTCAACCTGATATTCATACATATAATTATAGGTATAATTTAACTATAATCATTTCACCTTTGAGTGTTAACCTGTGTCTCTGTACCAACCAAGAGTGATAATGACGGGCTAGCTTGCGGAATACCAGCATTGATACAGGCTTACCACTCAAATTATAGCGTGTATGATTATACAGTAGTATATTTTTTAAATGATAAACAGCTCTAGTTCGGAAACTAGTTGCTTTACTAATTCAAGTGCCAAATAGTTAAAAGTCCATACGACTAGCAAGTACTTTCAAGATGTCTACACTCCAAAATGTAAAATTAACCCTTAGGGCCTTAAAGGGGCATCTCACAAGGCAGATTAACAAATGTGAAGACATGAGTAATCAAACTCCAGTTAATTATGCAGCACTGGAAAACTATCTTAAGCTTACACGGAACAAATATGACCGTGTGTTGCAACAAATGAAACAGTATCAAGATTTACTTAATAATTCTAGTATTGATGAAGATACGATGAACAACATTCTCCAAGAACACTCTGATTATGAAGATGCAATGTTTGAACAATTCAACGTTATGAAGATTTGATAAACGCCCATAAGGCCAATATAAATGTTGCAGCTACAACTACCCAGAATCAGACAGCACCAGAAGTCAAATTACCATCACTCAGTCTCCCAACTTTTTCTGGAACAGAGGACGAGAATTGGGACAATTTCTGGAGCAAATTTGTCGATTCTGTGGATTCTAATGTCAATGTACCAAAGACGACAAAGTTTACGTATTTACAGAGTGTCTTGAAGGATGAAGCCTTTCAGGTAGTCTGTAATCTGAATCACACAGATGACGATTATGACAATGCTGTACAACTACTCAAGGACAACTATGCGAAGCCTGAAAGGACTATCAGAATTTTAACCCAGAAGCTGTTAGATATTAAACATCCAAATAATACAGCAGTCTCACTCCAAGCCTTTAGATTGGAGCTTGAGTCTTTGCTTAAGGCACTTAAAAATAAAGTAAACTTGGATGAATCAGACTGGATAATCCAAGTCCATATGACTCGCAAATTACCCAGGGACATCCTGGATAAGTTGTTTGTGTTGTATGGAAAGTCATATCTGACAGTAACAGAGATTACAAAGGGGTTACAAACCATCATAGAACGAGAAAGAGTTATCCCAGATGAAAAAGCGACATCTAAACCTTCGTCTACTACTAATAGTAAACAACAGAGTACAAACAGTACTCCAAACAAATCTAAAACAACTTCTCCCTCCCCAAAGTGGAGACAAGGCAGTGTGGGCACATACGCAGTTGGTACCTCCAAACCTACAGGTAACGCGTCACCCAAATCGGTGACTCCTCAAGATACTGTTAACGTCTGGAGACCATGTCTGTTCTGTGAACAATCACATTCCATGTACAATTGCAGACGATACCCCGATCGTGCAACACGCATAAAACGACTCAAGGAGTTACATAGATGTACCAAGTGTATAAGGGAACATCATCCCGACAGCTGCACATCAACAATACGCACCTGTTATAGGTGCCATAAGGGTCAACACCATACAGCACTTTGTGGGGATTCAAGTACAAAGTCTGCCAAACCACAGGAGGAGGAAGGAACTAACACCTCAGTACAGCTTTGTACTGTGCTACCTGACATAAGTGTTTTCTCAACAAGGTCTAAACATAAATCAGCTCTACCTACTGCACGATTGATCATTAGAAATGGAGAGAACAAAGCCACCGTACGTGGATTATTTGATCAAGGGTCCCAATTGACCTTTATATCCAAAGAGTTGGTAGATACCCTGAAACTTACACCTGTAGAGGAGACACGAATAAACATAGCAGGATTCCTGACTGACTCAGGAGCCCGAGTTTTCAAGGTAGTACAACCCAAAGTACGATTAGGAGGTTACGAACAAAATGTACAAGCTCTAGTAGTAGATAGATTCCCAACAGATCTGTATGTATATGGTCTGGGGACAACAGCCAAATTCCTAGAAAAAAGGGGAATTCATTTGGCTGATAAAATCACAACAGATAACCTTTCCAATATTGGAATCCTTATGGGATCAGATGTCTACCATAAGTTTATCAAAGGAAAGGAATACAAACACGGTATGAACGTGTTACCATCTGCAGGTGGCTATTTGCTAACAGGCCCTGTATTACGGCTAAACCAACCCGCACCTGTAGAACACCAACATGCCAACCCAGTAATGGTTGCATGACTAGGAGACCAGTCTCCACTGCAACTCAGAGACATGTCCGAGGAAGAGCTTGATCCCCCTGTACACAAGTTATGGGACCTGGCAACTCTCGGCATTGTCCCTGAACAACCTAGCCCAGATGATGACTGGACTTACAAACAATACCTGGACTCAGTTATATACAGAGATAATCAATACTGGGTCAGGCTACCATGGAAGCTGAATCACCCTCAGCTACCCGTCAACCATTTTATGGCACAAAACCAATTGAGATCACAGGTGTTGCGCTTACAAAGACAACCTGAGAACTTGAAGTTGTACCATGAAATAATACAGAAGCAACTCGATGACAAATTTATCGAAGTTGTTACAAATGATAACCCAAAGGAAGGTCACTACTTACCACATCATTGTGTACAGAAGAATTCTGCAACTACCCCATTACGGATAGTATTTAATTGCAGTGCTAAAATGAGGCCGAGTAGTGTTTCGTTAAACGACTGTCTTCAAACTGGCCCTAGCCTAACACAAAGGCTTTACGACGTGCTGTTAAAGTTCCGTATTGGGACTTATGCATATACGGCCGACATCAGCAAGGCATTCCTTAGGGTAGGTCTTCAAGAAGAAGACCGGAACTACACAAAGTTCCTATGGATTAAGGATCCTAACGATCCGAACAGTGAATTAATCACTTACCGGTTTGCCTCTGTCCTTTTTGGCGCCACGTCATCTCCTTTTCTGCTCCAAGCTACCTTGGATACGCACTTGAAGAAGTCCAATAGCCCAAACAAGACGGAAATTAGCAAAAACCTGTATGTGGATAATTTTCAAGGTACAACCAACAGTGAAAGTAAACTGTTGGACATATACCATGAGGCCAATCGAGAATTAATGGGAGCCAATATGCCTCTCCAATCTTGGGTCTCTAACAATGAAAAATTAAATCAACTGATCTCAACTGAATTTCCCGATTACCAGGTACCCGAGATGACAAAGGTACTAGGTGTCGAATGGAACACGACAACAGATCAGTTGACAATCAAGTCAGTGGAGCCTGATACCACTAACTTAACAATGAGAAAATTACTATCACAAGTCAGCAAACCCTTCGACCCATTAGGACTATTAAGCCCAGTACTGATTAATGGGAAGTTGATAATACAGGAATGTTGGCAACAAAAGATAGGCTGGGATGATCTTCTAACACCTGCCCTACAAGAAAAATGGCAAGGTTTAGTAAAAGATTTAAGTACCCTAGAGTCTGTCAAGTTCCCCAGGAACACAGTAGTAAATGAAAAAGAACCAATTAAGCTACATGTATTCTGTGATGCCTCAGGAAAGGCTTATGGAACAGTAGCTTACCTGGTCACAAATGGGCAAGCCAATTTGCTCACATCAAAGGCCAGAGTGGCACCTTTAAAGAAAAGATCACTGCCACAACTGGAATTAACAGCCTTACTGTTAGGAGTAAGATTGGCTCATTATTTGATCAAGGCCTTACGCCACATCCACTTTAAAGAAACAGTAGTTTGGTCAGATAATGAGGCAGTACTACAGTGGGTTAAGAACAATAACAGTAAGAATCCTTACGTGAGTAACCGCGTTAAGGAAATACGAGAGTTGTCAGCAGGGTATAAACTAAGATATGTACCCACAAAAGAGAATCCAGCTGACTATCTCTCCCGAGGACTGACTTTACGGCAATTAACAAAGGCAGAGATGTGGTTCAATGGACCTCAGTGGCTAATCAGCGACCAGTGGCCTGAACAAAAGCCACAAGTCATTGTGACCAATGTTACTGTTCCCACTGAGAACCCAGAACCACCTCGGACTTTGGTAATTGATCCTACTCGGTACTCTGAACTGAACAAACTTATAGGTGTCACCCAAGTAGTGTTTGATTTTCTAAAGAAAATAGGAATCAAGCATAAATTCCCTAATGCCCTAAGGTATTGGGTCAAAAGAGCTCAGATCGACACATTCGGGACAGAATTTGACAATGTTCCAAAGAAGCTACAACGTGATCTGGGTCTCTGGTTAGACACTGACAATTATAACATAATCAGATGCGGAGGCCGCTTACAGCACGCTGACATAGATTTGGAAGCAAAAAATCCAATATTGCTCCCTCGTCACCACATAGTAAGCAAACTAATTGTGTTACATATACACAAATACTGCACTCTGCATGGTGGGGTATTAGATACTCTCACAGACTTAAGACAACAGTACTGGCTACCCCAAGGTAGACAGACAGTAAAATCAATAATCAAATCCTGTGTTGTTTGCCGGAGATACGATGCCAGAGTGTGTCCATATCCTGGCCCACCTCCACTTCCGAAGGAACGAGTCGTACATATTCGTCCCTTTGAGACTACAGGAGTAGATTTCACAGGAGCACTAACACTTACAGGCACTAAAGACAAGAAACCAGTAAAAGCTTACATCTGTCTTTTTACTTGTGCCACAACAAGGGCAGTCCATCTAGAAGTGACTCCCGATATGAGTGCCGAAGCATTCTTACAGGCTTTCCGCAGGTTTGCTTCACGTAGATCCTGTCCTAAGTTAATGATCTCAGACAATGGGTCCAACTTAGTGGCAGGAGAAGCATGTCTGAGGAAAATCTGGACACATCCAAAGGTACGCACAGCCCTAAATCAACGGCAGTGCCATTGGAAATTCATACCTCCCAGAGCACCATGGCACGGAGGCTTCTATGAACGCATGGTTGGTACGGTAAAACGTTCTCTACGGAAAACCCTACACCGCCAAAAGATTGACCTGCAGGAGCTTCAAACAGTAGTCATAGAGATAGAAGCACGAGTCAATAACCGACCACTTACCTACCTCTCTGATGATGTTTTGCAGCGTGAACCATTAAGTCCAGCTCATTTGATGTATGGTAGACCTCTCAAAACACTTGTGTCCCTTACGGACGAGGAACCAGAGGATCCTTCATATGTCCAAGAGAGTGATTTGGTTCAACGTTTCAAACATCTATCAAGGGTGATAAGTCGGTGGAATGACGTATGGACTCGAGAATACCTTACAGCTCTGAGAGAGTATCATTACGGGGCAAACAACCCCTACAACAGAATTAACTTGAACCCTGGTGACATAGTTCTGGTGGATAGTGATGGACCACGCTCAGAGTGGCCTTTAGGTCAAATAGTCTCTGTTCATCCAGACAGCCAGGGCATCTTGAGAATAGTGAAAGTGAAATGCCGAGGCAACACTACTCTCAAAACTTTAGAGAAATTAGTTCCTTTAGAACTGGCCAGGAACGAAGACGTACAGCGACTTCCAGCACCCGATACGCCAGTACGGGACATACGTCCCCAAAGGACTGCAGCTCAACAATGTAAACTCAAATTAAAGCAGCATTATAATTCTGAAGGAGAAGAATAAAGTGATCGCAGTCCTTACCGGGACTTCGACCCGTGTTCTTCCCCCCCGGAATTATGTCGGGAAACCGACACACTCATACACAAATAGTATAGTCTTCCCTTAACAGTATCCTCTTAAAATTAGAGAATGGGAGACTCCGTGACGTCATCGACGTCGCCGCAGTATTTACATTATTAAACCACTGTTCATACAACAGTTTAATGTCTAAATTGAATAAAAAAGTGTTCAATAAGACTGAATATAATTATTAACACCAAAATATAGCTTGATTCCCTTGTTAACGTAAATTTAACTTAGAAGTGGAACACAATATTGGAACAAGGGAGGCAGAGCGTCTCTTACAGACGCCACGCTCACACGAAAACAATAACAAAGCAGCCTTACGCTGCACATGGCTCCAGAGTTGGTTTAACACCTAGACACCTATTTACGTGTCAACAACCAGCAACACAGCCTATCAACAACTACAACAATATCCGGCTTACCAAGTATTTGTTTATTATTCTAGTGCACTGTTTAATATCAAAGGTAAGTCGGTTATGATATATGAACAACACCAACACCATGTACGTGTACCCCATTTTTACAGCCCTCACATACCATGTTATACCTGTATTGATATGTTTAGGGAAATGTACTAACTCCTTGCATCCCAAACAGGTAAATTGTGACTTGGAACAGCAAGTAGCTGAGCAGTAGAACTATGCACATGTACCTAGCTGTTGCCAGCCTTGAAGGCCTCCACAGCCGCCATTGGCACCATGAGGCACAGGGCCACACCCACATAGATGCTAACATGACACAGCCTTAGCAGGCCCTTACTACAGGCTCAGATAAGGCCATTCTAGTTATTGTAGTAGTAGTATTCATAACTAGTAATAATTGTTGAAATAATAGTAGATTAGACCACCATATGTGGTATGATAAAATAATATAATTAAACTTAGGTAAACAATTTGTAGTTTAAGAAGGAGCCATTACAAAGTGGTTTAAGCTACAAATTGTCCCCCCAATTTGTGTGAGATTAATTTCAGGCAGTTTTAACAAGTACATACAGTCCACTCAATTTCTTACCTACTAAGAAAAAATAAGATAAACTTTAATTTATTGAAGTCAATTAAAAGGAGATATACTGCCTGGAGTTTTTACCACACTCACTGGTGTCATGAAGCACGAGTGTCTTACTGGTGTCATGAGCACGAGTGTCACACTGGTGTCATGAAGTATGAGTCTCTCTCTGGTGTCATGAAGCACGAGTGACTCACTGGTGTCATAAGCACGAGTGTCTCACTGGTGTCATGAAGCACGAGTGTCTCACTGGTGTCTTGAAGTATGAGTGTCTTACTGGTGTCATGAAGCGCGAGTGTCACACTGGTGTCATGAAGCACGAGTGTCTCACTGGTGTCATGAAGCACGAGTGTCTCACTGGTGTCTTGAAGTATGAGTGACTCATTGGTGTCATGAAGCACGAGTGTCTCACTGGTGTCATGAAGTATGAGTCTCTTACTGGTGTCATGAAGCACGAGTATCTCACTGGTGTCATGAAGCACGAGTATCTTACTTGTCATGAAACACGAGTTTCTGAACTGGTGTCATGAAGCACGAGTGTCTCACTGGTGTCATGAAGCACGAGTGTCTCACTGGTGTCATGAAGCACGAGTGTCTCACTGGTGTCATGAAGCACGAGTGTCTCACTGGTGTCTTGAAGCACGAGTGTCTAACTGGTGTCTTGAAGCACGAGTGTCTCACTGGTGTCATGAAGCACGATTATCTCACTGGTGTCATGAAGCACGAGTGTCTCACTGGTGTCTTGAAGCACGAGTGTCTCACTGGTGTCATGAAGCACGAGTGTCTCACTGGTGTCATGAAGTATGAGTGTCTCACTGGTGTCATGAAGCACGAGTGTCACACTGGTGTCATGAAGTATGAGTCTCTCTCTGGTGTCATGAAGCACGAGTGACTCACTGGTGTCATGAAGCACGAGTGTCTCACTGGTGTCATGAAGCACGAGTGTCTCACTGGTGTCTTGAAGTATGAGTATCTTACTGGTGTCATGAAGCACGAGTGTCACACTGGTGTCATGAAGCACGAGTGTCTCACTGGTGTCATGAAGCACGAGTGTCTCACTGGTGTCTTGAAGTATGAGTGACTCATTGGTGTCATGAAGCACGAGTATCTCACTGGTGTCATGAAGTATGAGTCTCTTACTGGTGTCATGAAGCACGAGTATCTCACTGGTGTCATGAAGCACGAGTATCTTACTTGTCATGAAACACGAGTTTCTGAACTGGTGTCATGAAGCACGAGTGTCTCACTGGTGTCATGAAGCACGAGTGTCTCACTGGTGTCATGAAGCACGAGTGTCTCACTGGTGTCATGAAGCACGAGTGTCTCACTGGTGTCATGAAGCACGAGTGTCTCACTGGTGTCTTGAAGCACGAGTGTCTAACTGGTGTCTTGAAGCACGAGTGTCTTACTGGTGTCATGAAGCACGAGTATCTCACTGGTGTCATGAAGCACGAGTGTCTCACTGGTGTCTTGAAGCACGAGTGTCTCACTGGTGTCATGAAGCACGAATGTCTCACTGGTGTCATGAAGTATGAGTGTCTCACTGGTGTCATGAAGCACGAGTGTCTCACTGGTGTCATGAAGCACGGGTGTCTCACTGGTGTCATGAAGCACGAGTGTCTCACTAGTGTCATGAAGTATGAGTCTCTCACTGGTGTCATGAAGCACGAGTCTCTCAATGGTATCATTAAGTATGAGTCCCTCACAGGTGTCATGAAGCACGAGTGTCTCACTGGTGTCATGAAGTATGAGTCTCTCACTGGTGTCATGAAGCACGAGTGTCTCACTGGTGTCTTGACGTATGAGTGACTCACTGATGTCATGAAGCACGAGTGACTCACTGGTGTCATGAAGCACGAGTGTCTCACTGGTGTCTTGAAGTATGAGTGACTCACTGGTGTCATGAAGCACGAGTGTCTCACTGGTGTCATGAAGCACGAGAGTCTCACTGGTGTCTTGAAGTATGAGTGACTCACTGGTGTCATGAAGCACGAGTGTCTCACTGCTGTCTTGAAGTATGAGTGTCTTACTGGTGTCATGAAGCACGAGTGTCACACTGGTGTCATGAAGTATGAATCTCTCTCTGGTGTCATGAAGCACGAGTGACTCACTGGTGTCATGAAGCACGAGTGTTTTATTGGTGTCATGAAGCACGAGTGTCACACTGGTGTCATGAAGCACGAGTGTCTCACTGGTGTCATGAAGCACGAGTGTCTCACTGGTGTCTTGAAGTATGAGTGACTCTTTGGTGTCATGAAGCACGAGTGTCTCACTGTGTCATGAAGTATGAGTGTCTTACTGGTGTCATGAAGCACAAGTGTCACACTGGTGTCATGAAGTATGAGTCTCTCTCTGGTGTCATGAAGCACGAGTGACTCACTGGTGTCATGAAGCACGAGTGTCTCACTGGTGTCATGAAGCACGAGTGTCTCACTGGTGTCTTGAAGTATGAGTGTCTTACTGGTATCATGAAGCACGAGTGTCACACTGGTGTCATGAAGCACGAGTGTCTCACTGGTGTCATGAAGCACGAGTGTCTCACTGGTGTCATGAAGCACGAGTGTCTCACTGGTGTCATGAAGCACGAGTGTCTCACTGGTGTCATGAAGCACGAGTGTTTCACTGGTGTCATGAAGCACGAGTGTCTCACTGGTGTCATGAAGCACGAGTATCTCACTGGTGTCATGAAGCACGAGTGTCTCACTGGTGTCTTGAAGCACGAGTGTCTCACTGGTTTCTTGAAGCACGAGTGTCTCACTGGTGTCATGAAGCACGAGTGTCTCACTGGTGTCATGAAGTATGAGTCTCTCACTGGTGTCATGAAGCACGAGTGTCTCACTGGTGTCATGAAGCACGAGTGTCTCACTGGTGTCATGAAGCACGAGTGTCTCACTGGTGTCATGAAGCACGAGTGTCTCACTGGTGTCTTGAAGCACGAGTGTCTAACTGGTGTCTGAAGCACGAGTGTCTCACTGGTGTCATGAAGCACGAGTATCTCACTGGTGTCATGAAGCACGAGTGTCTCACTGGTGTCTTGAAGCACGAGTGTCTCACTGGTGTCATGAAGCACGAGTGTCTCACTGGTGTCATGAAGTATGAGTGTCTCACTGGTGTCATGAAGCACGAGTGTCTCACTGGTGTCATGAAGCACGAGTGTCTCACTGGTGTCATGAAGCACGAGTGTCTCACTAGTGTCATGAAGTATGAGTCTCTCACTGGTGTCATGAAGCACGAGTGTCTCACTGGTATCATTAAGTATGAGTCTCTCACTGGTGTCATGAAGCACGAGTGTCTCACTGGTGTCATGAAGTATGAGTCTCTCACTGGTGTCATGAAGCACGAGTGTCTCACTGGTGTCTTGACGTATGAGTGACTCACTGATGTCATGAAGCACGAGTGACTCACTGGTGTCATGAAGCACGAGTGTCTCACTGGTGTCTTGAAGTATGAGTGACTCACTGGTGTCATGAAGCACGAGTGTCTCACTGGTGTCATGAAGCACGAGAGTCTCACTGGTGTCTTGAAGTATGAGTGACTCACTGGTGTCATGAAGCACGAGTGTCTCACTGCTGTCTTGAAGTATGAGTGTCTTACTGGTGTCATGAAGCACGAGTGTCACACTGTGTCATGAAGTATGAGTCTCTGTCTGGTGTCATGAAGCACGAGTGACTCACTGGTGTCATGAAGCACGAGTGTTTTTGGTGTCATGAAGCATGAGTGTCACACTGGTGTCATGAAGCACGAGTGTCTCACTGGTGTCATGAAGCACGAGTGTCTCACTGGTGTCTTGAAGTATGAGTGACTCTTTGGTGTCATGAAGCACGAGTGTCTCACTGGTGTCATGAAGTATGAGTGTCTTACTGGTGTCATGAAGCACAAGTGTCAACTGGTGTCATGAAGTATGAGTCTCTCTCTGGTGTCATGAAGCACGAGTGACTCACTGGTGTCATGAAGCACGAGTGTCTCACTGGTGTCATGAAGCACGAGTGTCTCACTGGTGTCTTGAAGTATGAGTGTCTTACTGGTATCATGAGCACGAGTGTCACACTGGTGTCATGAGCACGAGTGTCTCACTGGTGTCATAAGCACGAGTGTCTCACTGGTTTCATGAGGCACGAGTGTCTCACTGTTGTCCATGAAGCACGAGTGTGGGAAATTTTTACCCACCATATCTAATAATCATCTAAGAAATGTATTATTTCTATATCATATCAATATCATATCAAATCATATCTATATCATATCTATATCAAATCTATATCATATCAGAATCATATCAGAATCACAATAGATTCACTATAGCTTGATCCTAGATGATGCCACTATGATCACGTACGCCATAGGGCCCTATAGATGCCTACGTGACTTTGTGCATGATCTCTCAAGGATCCAGAAGCTTCTAGAAGGATTTGTTAATTAAAAATTTATTGGAACATGACGTAGTATCCGGTAGAGATAAAATCGAATCCTTATTAAGAGTCAGTGGTATTATCAAGTACTACTTATAATCTTTAAATCCTATATCTATTTTATTATAATCACATCTTATCTCAATCATAAGTCTAGACTGTAAAAATAATCAATCGATATTCATTGTAAGTAACCCCCTTTTTCAAGGGGGATGGGGGGAGGGCATCTCGGGAGAGAAGCGCCCACCACAGCCCCGGGGAGAACGCGTATGTTTACACAACAGTGTACACGTGACGGTCCCTTAGCGAACATTTTCAGCTCAAGGACACCTTATCTAATATCATTATCACCAGTGAACACTCTCTAGAACTGGGGGAGTACCTGGACAATATATCAACAAGGAAAATCCTAGAACATTTATATCTATAAGTGTAGAGTGGAGCATTTAGTGACGCGGTCTCCACCTTCATCCCTAATCTCATCCCTAATCTTCATTGTTATCTTCTGCAACGCAGTCCATATCCGTAGCAACGCTACTCGTACGTCAACGCAACGCTACTCGTACGTCAAACAGCAACGCTGTAATCTAAAATATCGTGCCTAAACTCGCCAAGAGAGTTCTTCAGTCTGGCACACTTTGTCAGACAGGCACCCGGCTTCAGCTAAGTTTATTGAATGTTATTACTGTAGCGTATTAGTTGGCCAATTAAAGCTAGTATAACATTAATATTCTATAAGACTGATAGTCGGTAAAAAGGCGAGGCAACGCCTCATATTTCTGTGAGTTTATTATTAATATTGTGGTACAGCAGAATCTTATCCAAGCTCTGAACCTCATGAGTGTCCAGTGTCAGAGAAGATTGTCACAATAAGTAATCAAATATCATGAGTGTCCAGAGTGTAGGAAGAGATTCAACAAGCTGACTGTATTTAATCATATACATTGATCATATACATTGCATATACTTGAATATAAATTAAGTTAACAATTGCTTGCTTAGTTATTTTTAAGTAATCATATAAGTTCATTTAATTGAATATAATTTTAGTACTCAGTAACAGTACTCAGACCATAATTAGGTCATTTATCATACTTTACAATTTACAATTTAAGTTGTTTAAAGTATAATGTATTGGCTGTTAATTGCTAAGGTGCTAGGCTAGACTGTGTATGTTTAAATCTCTGATTTAAACAGAGCCAGTGTTCAGTTATATAACTGAATTTATAAATCTTATCCTTGTATAAAATACAAGCTGATGTGAGATACCTGTTGGCAGGTGGACGTGGAACTGCAATCAACCTATCAACTAATTCACTCACCCCACCTGCCCCTTACAGCCCATTATCTGTCATTAGGAAAAGAGGAGCTAGGATTTACGACCCTAGCTAGAGATTTTAGTTGAATTAATTTGCATACAGTAATTTTTAATTTAGTTCAGTACAAGTCTCTGGTAGTCTCCTTATATCAATCACAGCAGGTTTTTCCCACATTTTTGGTCCTTCGAACCGGATAGTCTAGAAACTAGATAATTATTGGTCCTTTAAACCTAGATAGTCTATAAACTAGACTATATTATTCCAGCAAATACATAAGAAACTTCTTGATTTTGCATTGGAATAATTTTTACATATTCTAGCCTAACCTAGCTATCAGCCAATATTTATCATAGCTATATATCTAAGTAAACAAATTGTTTGCAGTGGCTTAAGCCACCATATCCATTAACTAGTAAGCATTCATATATTAATTGTGCTGTGTTAAGAAACCACAGTACTTAATCTATCAGTGTCAAAGACAACTGCATATTAATCATATATACTATTATCTACCTCACTTGTGGTAACATACATACATATTTAAGTGTATTATCTAACATTATCTCTAATCAACTGATTTTCAGTGCTGCTCATTACATAATATTCTTTAAAAAAGAATTTTTATCACTGTATGAGCGTTTCATTACAACTTATCCATAATCAACTATATCAAACCCTATTACAGGTAAAACCAGTAGGCATTCTACGGTTTTTTATAAAGCAACTATTAGGGTAACAGATCTTGTAATAACTTTGCAAAAATAGTGACATTTACTATTTTTAAAAAATTATTACAGGATTTACCAACTTGGTGCATTCGGGTCACAAATCAATTATCACAGTACTTTTGATAATTGAACACCTGCTACAACCAGATTCCAGGGAGGAAATGAAGGACGATCTTTGGAATCATTACCTAAGTAGACAGGAAAGCTCATTTATCAAAACTCATTAACATCACACATATTTATCAGAAAAAAGAAAATATCTCGGAATCTCCGAAACTCGGAAAAGGTCAAAATGACTAACAGTATTCCACCAGCTACTGAAAAGAAAAGGACACAAAGTGTCTAAAAAATCACTTGAATCTACAGCCTACAGACCATTTAAATCAGGTGATAGACAAATGTCATCATCACTTGGCTACAATAGTCTACCATTGGGGATTAAGACCAATCTTAATCTCACATCACAATCTGAATGGCTAAACAGCCCCTCATCACTAATCCACAATCTGAATGGCTAAACAGCCCCTCATCACTAATCTACAATCTGAAAGGCTAACAGCCCATTGACAATGTCAATACAAATATTATCATCCATCTAAGATAACTATCTTAATCCAGAATATAGTCTTGATCACCTAATCTCATGCTTTCACTGGAGTGAAAGCAGCCTCAGAAAATCTGAAGGCAATCAAGCGTCTCAAGAGACTTACTTAATAGAAAAGGCAAAGCCGAGAAAAATAAAGCAAAATGCTTCATCACATCTGAATAATGTAGATACACATTATTACAGATACAATACATCCTTTAAGGAATCCTTGGAGGAGTACAAGTGTTACATGCTTGTATGACCTACTTGCATGTAATTACTTACCTACAGGTGTTACATACTTGTAACAAATCTTATCACAAAGCCAAATCTTTGATGGACTTCGAGCTTACGTACAAAGATTACGAAGCCGAGGAAAACTTAGATCTCAAGAAAAAATCACTAAAAGTGAATCCACGGACAAAAACAAAAATGTCCAAACTGGCAGTCCAAAATCAAGGCAACAAAACTCCTCTTCTGCAAAGTGGAAAAAGAGTAATGTTGGCTCTTATGCTATATCCTCCACAGTTAACAGAACTGTAGGAAATCAAGCTCCCAAGACAGATAAGACAAAGGAGCAGCAAGTGCCCCAAGATGCTTATTCTGTCAAGAAGCACATAGCATTTATCAATGCACAGTTTATGAAGGCCGTGCCAGTCGAATCAATCGACTGAAATCTCTGAACAGGTGCATCCGTTGTCTACGGAAGCACGATACAAGTGAGTGTAACACTCAATTGCAGAACTGCCAATATTGTAATAAAAGTGTACATCACACAGCACTCTGTGGTGATATCAACACTCAATCCAGATCACTTGCTTCCAATAATCAATCTTCATCCCAGGCAAAGCCAAAAGATGATACCACAACAGCCGTACAATTCTGTACAGTATGAGTAATGTCAATGCCTCAGATACAGAAATTGTTACTACTGCCATATGCCAACTGCACAGCTAAAACTTGTGTAATGAAGGAGTTTGTATTCAAACTAGAGGCTTTTTTGATCAGGGTTCACAGAAAACCTTCATCAGTAAAAAGATGGCAGAAGATTTACAACTTAAATCTTCAAAGCAAGTATCTACATCCATATCAGGGTTTTTTACCAGTTCAGGTCATAGAACCTTTCCGGTAGTACAACTCATGGTCTGCCTGGGTACATCCCAAAGGACAGTCGAAGCCATAGTAGTTGATAAATATCCTACTGAAATGAAGTGACTGGTCTGGCCGCCACAATTAAATTCCTAAAAGAAAAGGGGTTAGCTTACAATGAATATTGATTGATTATTTTTACAGTCTAGACTTATGATTGAGATAAGATGTGATTATAAAATACAATATGATATAGGATTTAAAGATTATATATAGTACTTGATAATACCCACTGACTCTTAATAAGGATTCGAATTTATTCTATCTACGGCCGGATACGACGTCAGTGTTCCAATAAATTTTTTAATTGACAATCCTTCTAGAAGCTTCTGGATCCTTGAGAGATCATGCACAAAGTCACGTAGGCATCTATAGGGCCTCTATGGCGTACGTGATCATAGTGGCATTCATCTAGGATCAAGCTATGTTGTGAAATCTATTGTGATTTCTGATATGATTCTGATATGATATAGATTTGATATAGATAGATAATAAGATATGATTTGATATGATATTGAAATAATACATTTCTTAGATGATTATTAGATATGGTGGGTAAAAATTTCCCACAGACATGCAATGTTGCAGTTTGAAAATTACATAACGTTAATTTTCAAATGTTTNGGGACATATGTCCCCAAAGGACTGCAGCTCAACAATGTAAACTCAATTAAAGCAGCATTATAATTCTGAAGGAGAAGAATAAAGTGATCGCAGTCTTAACGGGACTTCGACCCGTGTTCTTCCCCCCCGGAATTATGTCGGGAAACCGACCACACTCATTCATAAATAGTATAGTCTTCCTTAGCAGTATCCTCTTAAAATTAGAGAATGGGAGACTCCGAGACGTCATCGACGTCGCTGCAGTATTTACATTATTAAACCACTGTTCATACAAGTTTAATGTCTAAATTGAATAAAAAAGTGTTCAATAAGACTGAATATAATTATTAACACCAAAATATAGCTTGATTCCCTTGTTAACGTAAATTTAACTTAGAAGTGGAACCAGCAAAATATTGGAACAGTACACAAAGAGAGCGTCTCTGACAGACGCCACGCTCACACGTAAACAATAACAAACGCAGCCTTACGCTGCACATGGCTCCAGAGTTGGTTTAACATCTAGACACCTATTTACGTGTCAACAACCAGCAACACAGCCTATCAACAACTACAACACAACGATTGTATCCGGCTTACCAAGTATTTGTTTATTATTCTAGTGCACTGTATAATATCAAAGATAAGTCGGTTATGATATATGGGAAACACCCCAACCATGTACGTGTACCCCATTTTTACAGCCCTCACATACCATGTTATACCTGTATTGATATGCTAGGGAAATGTACTAACTCCTTGCATCCCAAACAGGTAAATTGTGACTTGGAACAGCAAGTAGCTGAGCAGTAGAACTATGCACATGTACCTAGCTGTTGCCAGCCTTGAAGGCCTCCACAGCCGCCATTGGCACCATGAGGCACAGGGCCACACCCACATAGATGCTAACATGACACAGCCTTAGCAGGCCCTTACTACAGGCTCAGATAAGGCCATTCTAGTTATTGTAGTAGTAGTATTCATAACTAGTAATATTGTTGAAATAATAGTAGATTAGACCACCATATGTGGTATGATAAAATAATATAATTAAACTTAGGTAAACAATTGGTAGTTAAAAAGGAGCCATTACAAAGTGGTTTAAGCTACAAATTGTCCCTCCAATTATGTGAGAATAATTTCAGGCAGTTTTTTAACAAGTACATACAGTCCACTCAATTTCTTACCTACTAAGAAAAATAAGATAAACTTTAATTTATTGAAGTCAATTAAAAAGAGATATACTGCCTGGAGTTTTTACCACACTCAGTGTCATGAAGCACGAGTGTCTTACTGGTGTCATGAAGCACGAGTGTCACACTGGTGTCATGAAGTATGAGTCTCTCTCTGGTGTCATGAAGCACGAGTGACTCACTGGTGTCATGAAGCACGAGTGTCTCACTGGTGTCATGAAGCACGAGTGTCTCACTGGTGTCTTGAAGTATGAGTGTCTTACTGGTGTCATGAAGCACGAGTGTCACACTGGTGTCATGAAGCACGAGTGTCTCACTGGTGTCATGAAGCACGAGTGTCTCACTGGTGTCTTGAAGTATGAGTGACTCTTGGTGTCATGAAGCACGAGTGTCTCACTGGTGTCATGAAGTATGAGTCTCTTACTGGTGTCATGAAGCACGAGTATCTCACTGGTGTCATGAAGCACGAGTATCTTACTTGTCATGAAACACGAGTTCTGAACTGGTGTCATGAAGCACGAGTGTCTCACTGGTGTCATGAAGCACGAGTGTCTCACTGGTGTCATGAAGCACGAGTGTCTCACTGGTGTCATGAAGCACGAGTGTCTCACTGGTGTCTTGAAGCACGAGTGTCTAACTGGTGTCTTGAAGCACGAGTGTCTCACTGGTGTCATGAAGCACGATTATCTCACTGGTGTCATGAAGCACGAGTGTCTCACTGGTGTCTTGAAGCACGAGTGTCTCACTGGTGTCATGAAGCACGAGTGTCTCACTGGTGTCATGAAGTATGAGTGTCTCACTGGTGTCATGAAGCACGAGTGTCACACTGGTGTCATGAAGTATGAGTCTCTCTCTGGTGTCATGAAGCACGAGTGACTCACTGGTGTCATGAAGCACGAGTGTCTCACTGGTGTCATGAAGCACGAGTGTCTCACTGGTGTCTTGAAGTATGAGTATCTTACTGGTGTCATGAAGCACGAGTGTCACACTGGTGTCATGAAGCACGAGTGTCTCACTGGTGTCATGAAGCACGAGTGTCTCACTGGTGTCTTGAAGTATGAGTGACTCATTGGTGTCATGAAGCACGAGTATCTCACTGGTGTCTTGAAGTATGAGTCTCTTACTGGTGTCATGAAGCACGAGTATCTCACTGGTGTCATGAAGCACGAGTATCTTACTTGTCATGAAACACGAGTTTCTGAACTGGTGTCATGAAGCACGAGTGTCTCACTGGTGTCATGAAGCACGAGTGTCTCACTGGTGTCATGAAGCACGAGTGTCTCACTGGTGTCATGAAGCACGAGTGTCTCACTGGTGTCATGAAGCACGAGTGTCTCACTGGTGTCTTGAAGCACGAGTGTCTACTGGTGTCTTGAAGCACGAGTGTCTTACTGGTGTCATGAAGCACGAGTATCTCACTGGTGTCATGAAGCACGAGTGTCTCACTGGTGTCTTGAAGCACGAGTGTCTCACTGGTGTCATGAAGCACGAGTGTCTCACTGGTGTCATGAAGTATGAGTGTCTCACTGGTGTCATGAAGCACGAGTGTCTCACTGGTGTCATGAAGCACGGGTGTCTCACTGGTGTCATGAAGCACGAGTGTCTCACTAGTGTCATGAAGTATGAGTCTCTCACTGGTGTCATGAAGCACGAGTCTCTCACTGGTGTCATTAAGTATGAGTCCCTCACTGGTGTCATGAAGCACGAGTGTCTCACTGGTGTCATGAAGTATGAGTCTCTCACTGGTGTCATGAAGCACGAGTGTCTCACTGGTGTCTTGACGTATGAGTGACTCACTGATGTCATGAAGCACGAGTGACTCACTGGTGTCATGAAGCACGAGTGTCTCACTGGTGTCTTGAAGTATGAGTGACTCACTGGTGTCATGAAGCACGAGTGTCTCACTGGTGTCATGAAGCACGAGAGTCTCACTGGTGTCTTGAAGTATGAGTGACTCACTGGTGTCATGAAGCACGAGTGTCTCACTGCTGTCTTGAAGTATGAGTGTCTTACTGGTGTCATGAAGCACGAGTGTCACACTGGTGTCATGAAGTATGAGTCTCTCTCTGGTGTCATGAAGCACGAGTGACTCACTGGTGTCATGAAGCACGAGTGTTTTATTGGTGTCATGAAGCACGAGTGTCACACTGGTGTCATGAAGCACGAGTGTCTCACTGGTGTCATGAAGCACGAGTGTCTCACTGGTGTCTTGAAGTATGAGTGACTCTTTGGTGTCATGAAGCACGAGTGTCTCACTGGTGTCATGAAGTATGAGTGTCTTACTGGTGTCATGAAGCACAAGTGTCACACTGGTGTCATGAAGTATGAGTCTCTCTCTGGTGTCATGAAGCACGAGTGACTCACTGGTGTCATGAAGCACGAGTGTCTCACTGGTGTCATGAAGCACGAGTGTCTCACTGGTGTCTTGAAGTATGAGTGTCTTACTGGTATCATGAAGCACGAGTGTCACACTGGTGTCATGAAGCACGAGTGTCTCACTGGTGTCATGAAGCACGAGTGTCTCACTGGTGTCATGAAGCACGAGTGTCTCACTGGTGTCATGAAGCACGAGTGTCTCACTGGTGTCATGAAGCACGAGTGTTTCACTGGTGTCATGAAGCACGAGTGTCTCACTGGTGTCATGAAGCACGAGTATCTCACTGGTGTCATGAAGCACGAGTGTCTCACTGGTGTCATGAAGCACGAGTGTCTCACTGGTGTCTTGAAGCACGAGTGTCTCACTGGTGTCATGAAGCACGAGTGTCTCACTGGTGTCATGAAGTACGAGTGTCTCACTGGTGTCATGAAGCACGAGTGTCTCACTGGTGTCATGAAGCACGAGTGTCTCACTGGTGTCATGAAGCACGAGTGTCTCACTGGTGTCATGAAGCACGAGTGTCTCACTGGTGTCATGAAGCACGAGTGTCTCACTGGTGTCATGAAGCACGAGTGTCTCACTGGTGTCATGAAGCACGAGTGTCTCACTGGTGTCATGAAGCACGAGTGTCTCACTGGTGTCATGAAGCACGAGTGTCTCACTGGTGTCATGAAGCACGAGTGTCTCACTGGTGTCTTGAAGCACGAGTGTCTCACTGGTGTCATGAAGCACGAGTGTCTCACTGGTGTCATGAAGCACGAGTGTCTCACTGGTGTCATGAAGCACGAGTGTCTCACTGGTGTCATGAAGCACGAGTGTCTCACTGGTGTCATGAAGCACGAGTGTCTCACTGGTGTCATGAAGTATGAGTGTCTCACTGGTGTCATGAAGCACGAGTGTCTCACTGGTGTCATGAAGTACGAGTCTCTCACTGGTGTCATGAAGCACGAGTGTCTCACTGGTGTCATGAAGTATGAGTCTCTCACTGGTGTCATGAAGCACGAGTGTCTCACTGGTGTCTGAAGTATGAGTGACTCACTGATGTCATGAAGCACGAGTGACTCACTGGTGTCATGAAGCACGAGTGTCTCACTGGTGTCTTGAAGTACGAGTGACTCACTGGTGTCATGAAGCACGAGTGTCTCACTGGTGTCATGAAGCACGAGTGTCTCACTGGTGTCTTGAAGTATGAGTGACTCACTGGTGTCATGAAGCACGAGTGTCTCACTGGTGTCTTGAAGTATGAGTGTCTTACTGGTGTCATGAAGCACGAGTGTCACACTGGTGTCATGAAGTATGAGTCTCTCTCTGGTGTCATGAAGCACGAGTGACTCACTGGTGTCATGAAGCACGAGTGTTTTACTGGTGTCATGAAGCATGAGTGTCACACTGGTGTCATGAAGCACGAGTGTCTCACTGGTGTCATGAAGCACGAGTGTCTCACTGGTGTCTTGAAGTATGAGTGACTCTTTGGTGTCATGAAGCACGAGTGTCTCACTGGTGTCATGAAGTATGAGTGTCTCACTGGTGTCATGAAGCACGAGTGTCACACTGGTGTCATGAAGTATGAGTCTCTCTCTGGTGTCATGAAGCACGAGTGTCTCACTGGTGTCATGAAGCACGAGTGTCTCACTGGTGTCATGAAGCACGAGTGTCTCACTGGTGTCATGAAGTATGAGTGTCTTACTGGTATCATGAAGCACGAGTGTCTCACTGGTGTCATGAAGCACGAGTGTCTCACTGGTGTCATGAAGCACGAGTGTCTCACTGGTGTCATGAAGCACGAGTGTCTCACTGGTGTCATGAAGCACGAGTGTCTCACTGGTGTCATGAAGCACGAGTGTCTCACTGGTGTCATGAAGCACGAGTGTCTCACTGGTGTCATGAAGCACGAGTGTCTCACTGGTGTCATGAAGCACGAGTGTCTCACTGGTGTCTTGAAGCACGAGTGTCTCACTGGTGTCATGAAGCACGAGTGTCTCACTGGTGTCATGAAGCACGAGTGTCTCACTGGTGTCATGAAGTACGAGTGTCTCACTGGTGTCATGAAGCACGAGTGTCTCACTGGTGTCATGAAGCACGAGTGTCTCACTGGTGTCATGAAGCACGAGTGTCTCACTGGTGTCATGAAGCACGAGTGTCTCACTGGTGTCTTGAAGCACGAGTGTCTCACTGGTGTCATGAAGCACGAGTGTCTCACTGGTGTCATGAAGTATGAGTGTCTCACTGGTGTCATGAAGCACGAGTGTCTCACTGGTGTCATGAAGCACGAGTGTCTCACTGGTGTCATGAAGCACGAGTGTCTCACTGGTGTCATGAAGCATGAGTCTCTCACTGGTGTCATGAAGCACGAGTGTCTCACTGGTGTCATGAAGTATGAGTCACTGGTGTCATGAAGCACGAGTGTCTCACTGGTGTCATGAAGCACGAGTCTCTCACTGGTGTCATGAAGCACGAGTGTCTCACTGGTGTCATGACGCACGAGTGTCTCACTGGTGTCATGAAGCACGAGTGTCTCACTGGTGTCATGAAGCACGAGTGTCTCACTGGTGTCATGAAGCACGAGTGTCTCACTGGTGTCATGAAGCACGAGTGTCTCACTGGTGTCATGAAGCACGAGAGTCTCACTGGTGTCTTGAAGTATGAGTGACTCACTGGTGTCATGAAGCACGAGTGTCTCACTGGTGTCTTGAAGTATGAGTGTCTTACTGGTGTCATGAAGCACGAGTGTCACACTGGTGTCATGAAGTATGAGTCTCTCTCTGGTGTCATGAAGCACGAGTGACTCACTGGTGTCATGAAGCACGAGTGTTTTACTGGTGTCATGAAGCACGAGTGTCACACTGGTGTCATGAAGCACGAGTGTCTCACTGGTGTCATGAAGCACGAGTGTCTCACTGGTGTCTTGAAGTATGAGTGACTCACTGGTGTCATGAAGCACGAGTGTCTCACTGGTGTCATGAAGTACGAGTGTCTCACTGATGTCATGAAGCACAAGTGTCACACTGGTGTCATGAAGTATGAGTGTCTTACTGGTGTCATGAAGCACAAGTGTCACACTGGTGTCATGAAGTATGAGTCTCTCACTGGTGTCATGAAGCACGAGTCTCTCACTGGTGTCATGAAGCACGAGTGTCTCACTGGTGTCATGAAGCACGAGTGTCTCACTGGTGTCATGAAGCACGAGTGTCTCACTGGTGTCATGAAGCACGAATGAATCACTGGTGTCATGAAGCACGAGTGTCTCACTGGTGTCATGAAGCACGAGTGTCTCACTGGTGTCATGAAGCACGAGTGTCTCACTGGTGTCATGAAGTATGAGTGTCTCACTGATGTCATGAAGCTCGAGTGTCTCACTGGTGTCATGAAGCACGAGTGTCTCACTGGTGTCATGAAGCACGAGTGTCTCAGTGTCTCACTGGTGTCATGAAGTATGAGTCTCTCACTGGTGTCATGAAGCACGAGTCTCTCACTGGTGTCATGAAGCACGAGTGTCTCACTGGTGTCATGAAGCACGAGTGTCTCACTGGTGTCATGAAGCACGAGTGAATCACTGGTGTCATGAAGCACGAGTGTCTCACTGGTGTCATGAAGCACGAGTGTCTCACTGGTGTCATGAAGCACGAGTGTCTCACTGGTGTCATGAAGTATGAGTCTCTCACTGGTGTCATGAAGCACGAGTGTCTCACTGGTGTCATGAAGTATGAGTCTCTCACTGTTGTCATGAAGCACGAGTGACTCACTGGTGTCATGAAGCACGAATGTCTCACTGGTGTCATGAAGCACGAGTGTCTCACTGGTGTCATGAAGCACGAGTATCTCACTGGTGTCATGAAGCACAAGTGTCTCACTGGTGTCATGAAGCACGAGTATCTCACTGGTGTCATGAAGCACGAGTGTCTCACTGGTGTCATGAAGCACGAGTATCTCACTGGTGTCATGAAGCACGAGTGTCTCACTGTTGTCATGAAGCACGAGTGTCTCACTGGTGTCATGAAGCACGAGTGTCTCACTGGTGTCATGAAGCACGAGTGTCTCACTGGTGTCATGAAGCACGAGTATCTCACTGGTGTCATGAACTATGAGTCTCTCACTGGTGTCATGAAGCACGAGTGTCTCACTGGTCTCATAAGTCTGAGTGTGTCACTGGCATCATGAAGCATGTGTGCCTCACTGGCATCATAAAGCATAAGTGCCTCACTGGTGTCATGAAGTATGAGTGTCTCGTTGACATCATGAAGCACGAGTGTCTCACTGGTGCCATGAAGCACAAGTGTCTCACTGGTGTCACGAAACATAAGTGGCATTGTTGCCATGAAGCACAAGTGTTGGCATCATGAAGCATGAGTACCTCACTGGCATCATGAAGCATGAGTGCCTCACATGCCACATTGGATGTAGAATCACTGTTTACTAACATACTTGTGGATGAAACAATCGGGATGATAGTGGACGGAGTGTATCATGTGCTCCTCTTGACATACCAGAAAACATACTAAGATAATTACTCCAAGCTTGCACTGAAGAGGCACCCTGCTTGAGCCCAGTTGGGCACATGTTTAAGCAAGTAGATGGGGTCGCCCAGGGTTTCCCCCCTAGGTGTCTGTTTGTGAACTTCTACATGGGTACCATGGAGTTGAAGGTCTTAGTTGACATGGACGTGAAACCCGCCATATACTGCACGTATGTTGACGACATTTTTATGCAGGTACCTGATGCCAGACACCTGCTTGACCTGAAGGAGGTATCTGAGCGAAATTCTGTGTTGAGTTTCACTTACGAGATGGAGAAGGATGGAAAGCTGCCCTTTCTAGATGTATCAGTCACGGAAAGGAGCGGAGGCTTCCACACCGCAGTCTACACTAAGGAAACAAACATAGGAATGTGCCTCAATGCCAATAGTGATTGCTCTGACAGGTACAAGAGGAGTGTTGTCAACGCTTACATCGACCGTGCTCTCAGCCACAGCTCAGGATGGAAGCAACTCGATGAAGAACTCTGTAGGGTATAGCAGGTCCTAGTCAACAACGGCTTCTCTAAGGGTTTTGTTGAAGACATTATAAAAAGAAAGGTGAAATGCCAAGCAACCTCTGAGGAGTCAACTAACACAAGACATGTACCCCCTATTAGACTATTTTACAGGAACTTCATTTCGACGGCTCATAAAACGGAGGAAAGGGTCCTGAAAGATTTTGTTGATAGGAACGTTATCCCTACAGTCAAAAATCAGAAAATACAATTGACAATTTACTAAAAAACAAAAAATGGCCAACCTACTTTTGAAAAACTCTCCAGACACCAAGCAGAACGCTTTGAAGGAAACCAACTTAGTCTATGCCTTCAAATGCCCACTTGGGGACTGTAAGCCCAAAAGAACTCAGTATATAGGCAAGACAACAACTTATCTTTTCAGGCAATTAACATTGCATAAATTACAGGGCTCCATCAAGGAACATATAATCTCTTTTCACAACCAGGCCATCACCAGAGAAATCTTAACAAACAATACAGAAATCATCAATAGATACAGCGATAGCAGGAGGCTTTACATCAGAGAGGCACTACACATCAAAACGTTAACACCAGCAATGAACAGCAAATTAATGCACATCTATATTCTACCCACTTTAGGATCCGGAACCAATATAGTAGCATCAAGAGGAAATAGGGGCCAATTGGCCTTCTGTAGTTACTTCCATCCTTATGTTTTTATACCAATTGGTTCGAGTTCTATCATGTGCAAATGTCAATCACCTCACCCAAAATTTTATACCATATCACCTCACCCAAAGCTAGTATAAGAATAGACGTATTATGTGTGTTTACAGGTTACACTTGTGTGTGTAAACCTATGTCTTTGAAAATGTAATAAGTTATTACAAAACGCATTCAGGCGTCAAACTAGAAATAAAAATGAATTTTGAAAAATTGATTTTTCAGTTACCATCGACAGTGAAGAGAAAAATAAGAGATATTGAGAAACTTCATGCTGGTCGGTAATAATAAAAATAACAATTCTCCGAAATTCATTTTTTAATTGTCAGACGCCTGAACGCGTTTCGTAATTCATATTACATTTTCAAAGACTTAATTTACACACAAATTCTTCGTACTTATACTCTATTGGATGAGGTGATATGGTACAAAAGTTTTGGGTGAGGTGACAAACACAAGACAGAACACGAAACAATGGGTATAAATTGGATAAGTGAACATATGAATGAAAGTAACTGCAGAAGGTCTATTGGCCCATACTTCCTCTTGCTGCTTCCATATTGATTCGGGGTCTTGAAGTTGGTAGAATATAGTTGTGCATTAATTGGCTGTTGATTGCTGGTGTTGACTTTTTGATGTGTAGTGCCTCGCTGATTTCAAGCCGCCTGCTATCGCCGTACCTATCGATGATTTCTGTGTTGTTTGTTAAGATTTCTCTGGTGATGGTCTGGTTGTGAGAAGAGATTATGTGTTCCTTGATGGCTCCCTGTTGCTTATGCATTGTTAGTCGCCTAGAAAGAGACGTTGTTGTCTTGCCTATATACTGAGTTCTTTGGGGCTTACAGTCCCCAAGTGGGCATTTAAAGGCATAGACGACGTCCGTCTCCTTCAAAGCGTTCTGCTTGGTATATATATATATATATATATATATATATATATATATATATATATATATGTCGTACCTAGTAGCCAGAAGGCACTTCTCAGCCTACAATGCAAGGCCCAATTTGCCTAATAAGCCAAGTTTTCATGAATTAATGTTTTTCAACTACCTAACCTACCTAACCAAACCTAACCTAACGTTTTCGGCTACCTAACCGAACCTAACCTAACGTTTTCGGCTACCTAACCTAACCTAACTTATAAAGATAGGTTAGGTTAGGTTAGGTAGGGTTGGTTAGGTTCGGTCATATACCTACATTAAGTTTAACTCCAATAAAAAAATTGACCTCATACATAATGAAATGGGTAGCTTTATCATTTCATAAGAAAAAAATTAGAGAAATATATTAATTCATGAAAACTTGGCTTATTAGGCAAATCGGGCCTTGCATAGTAGGCTGAGAAGTGCGTTCTGGCTACTAGGTACGACATATATATATATATATATATAGGTATATATATATATATATATATATATATATATATATATTATATATATATATATATATATATATATATTATATATATATATATATAATATATATGAATGAAAACTCACACCCCAGAAGTGACTCGAACCCATACTCCCAGGAGCAACGCAACTGGTATGTACAAGACGCCTTAAACCACTTGACCATCACGACCGGACAAAATGAGGTGATAGCCGAAGCTATTTGAACTGTGGGAAATTTTTACCCACCATATCTAATAATCATCTAAGAAATGTATTATTTCTATATCATATCAATATCATATCAAATCATATCTATATCATATCTATATCAAATCAAAATCATATCAGAATCATATCAGAATCACAATAGATTCACAACATAGCTTGATCCTAGATGATGCCACTATGATCACGTACGCCATAGGGCCCTATAGATGCCTACGTGACTTTGTGCATGATCTCTCAAGGATCCAGAAGCTTCTAGAAGGATTCGTTAATTAAAAATTTGTTGGAACACTGACGTAGTATCCGGTAGAGATAAAATCGAATCCTTATTAAGAGTCAGTGGTATTATCAAGTACTACTTATAATCTTTAAATCCTATACCTAATTTTATTATAATCACATCTTATCTCAATCATAAGTCTAGACTGTAAAAATAATCAATCAATATTCATTCAAAGCTACCCCTCAAGGGAGAGGGAGGAGCATCTTGGGAGCAAGAAGCGCCCAGGACACGACCACAGCCCGTGGGCAGAACGCGTATGTTTACACAACTGTGAACAGTGACGGTCCCTTAGCGAACATTATTTGCTTAGGACACCTTATCTAATATCATTATCACCAGTGAACACTCTCTAGAACTGGGGGAGTACCTGGACAATATATCAACAAGGAAAATCCTAGAACATTTATATCTATAAGTGTAGAGCGGAGCACACAGTGACACTTGTCTCCACCACCTTCATCAACTATCATCCTTCTGCAACGCAGTTAATATCCGTAGCAACGCTACTAGATCATACAGCAACGCTGTTTTATAAAATATCGTGCCTAAACTCGCCAAGAGAGTTTATTCAGTCTGGCACACTTGTCAGACAGGCACCCGACTGACAGAGAAGTATATTGAGTGTTATTTTGGTATATGATTGGCCAATTGTATGCTTGTGACTTTAATATTCTATAAATCTGTCTTTCGGTAAAAAGGCGAGGCAACGCCTCATATTTCTGTGAGTTTATTATTAATATTGTGGTACAGCAGAATCTTATCCAAGCTCTGAACCTCATGAGTGTCCAGTGTCAGAAAAGATTGTCGCAATAAATAAACAAATACTCATGAGTGTCCAGAGTGTAGGAAGAGATTCAACAAGCTGACTGTATTTAATCATATACATTGATAATATACATTGCATATACTTGAATATATAAATTAAGTTAACAATTGCTTGCTTAGTTATTTTTAAGTAATCATATAAGTTCATTTAGTTGAATATATTTTAGTACTCAGTAACAGTACTTAGACCATATTTAGGTCATTTATCATACTTTACAATTTACAATTTAAAGTGTTGTATTGTTTAAAGTATAAGTGTATTGGCTGTTAATTGCTAAGGTGCTAGGCTAGACTGTGTATGTTTAAATCTCTGATTTAAACAGAGCCAGTGTTCAGTTATATAATGAATTTATAAATCTTATCCTTGTATAAAATACAAGCTGATGTGAGATACCTGTTGGCAGGTGGACGTGGAACTGCAATCAACCTATCAACTATCACTCACCCCACCTGCCCCTTACAGCCCATTATCTGTCATTAGGAAAGAGGAGCTAGGATTTACGACCCTAGCTAGAGATTTTAGTTGAATTAATTTGCATACAGTAATTTTTTAATCTAGTTCAGTACAAGTCCCTGGCAGTCTCCTCTTATATCAATCACAGCAGGTTTTTCCCACATGACCGANCTTGAAGTATGAGTGACTCACTGGTGTCAGGAAGCACGAGTGTCTCACTGGTGTCTTGAATTATGAGTGTCTTACTGGTGTCATGAAGCACGAGTCTCTCTCTGGTGTCATGAAGCACGAGTGACTCACTGGTGTCATGAAGCACGAGTGTCTTACTGGTGTCATGAAGCACGAGTGTCACACTGGTGTCATGAAGCATGAGTGTCTCACTGGTGTCATGAAGCACGAGTGTCTCACTGGTAACTTGAAGTATGAGTAACTCACTGGTGTCATGAAGCACGAGTGTCTCACTGGTGTCATGAAGCACGAGTGTCTCACTGGTGTCTTGAAGTATGCGTGTCTTACTGGTGTCATGAAGCACGAGTGTCACACTGGTGTCATGAAGCACGAGTGTCTCACTGGTGTCTTGAAGTATGAGTGACTCATTGGTGTCATGAAGCACGAGTGTCTCACTGGTGTCTTGAAGTATGAGTCTCTTACTGGTGTCATGAAGCACAAGTATCTCACTGGTGTCATGAAGCACGAGTATCTGACTTGTGTCATGAAACACGAGTGTCTGAACTGGTGTCATGAAGCACGAGTGTCTCACTGGTGTCATGAAGCACGAGTGTCTCACTGGTGTCATGAAGCACGAGTGTTTCACTGGTGTCATGAAGCACGAGTGTCTCACTGGTGTCATGAAGCACGAGTATCTCACTGGTGTCATGAAGCAAGAGTGTCTCACTGGTGTCTTGAAGAACGAGTGTCTCACTGGTGTCTTGAAGCACGAGTGTCTCACTGGTGTCATGAAGCACGAGTGTCTCACTGTTGTCATGAAGTATGAGTGTCTCACTGGTGTCATGAAGCACGAGTGTCTCACTGGTGTCATGAATCACGAGTGTCTCACTGGTGTCATGAAGCACGAGTGTCTCACTGGTGTCATGAAGTATAAGTCTCTCACTGGTGTCATGAAGCACGAGTGTCTCACTGGTATCATTAAGTATGGGTCTCTCACTGGTGTCATGAAGCACGAGTGTCTCACTGGTGTCTTGAAATATGAGTGACTCACTGGTGTCATGAAGCACGAGTGACTCACTGGTGTCATGAAGCATGAGTGTCTCACTGGTGTCTTGAAGTTTGTGTGACTTACTGGTGTCATGAAGCACGAGTGTCTCACTGGTGTCATGAAGCACGAGTGTCTCACTGGTGTCATGAAGCACGAGTGTCTCACTGGTGTCTTGAAGTATGAGTGACTCACTGGTGTCAGGAAGCACGAGTGTCTCACTGGTGTCTTGAATTATGAGTGTCTTACTGGTGTCATGAAGCACGAGTCTCTCTCTGGTGTCATGAAGCACGAGTGACTCACTGGTGTCATGAAGCACGAGTGTCTTACTGGTGTCATGAAGCACGAGTGTCACACTGGTGTCATGAAGCATGAGTGTCTCACTGGTGTCATGAAGCACGAGTGTCTCACTGGTATCTTGAAGTATGAGTAACTCACTGGTGTCATGAAGCACGAGTGTCTCACTGGTGTCTTGAAGTATGAGCGTCTTACTGGTGTCATGAAGCACAAGTGTCACACTGGTGTCATGAAGTATGAGTTCTCTCTGGTGTCATGAAGCACGAGTGACTCACTGGTGTCATGAAGCACGAGTGTCTCACTGGTGTCATGAAGCACGAGTGTCTCACTGGTGTCATGAAGCACGAGTGTCTCACTGGTGTCATGAAGCACGAGTGTCTCACTGGTGTCATGAAGCACGAGTGTCTCACTGGTGTCATGAAGTATGAGTCTCTCACTGGTGTCATGAAGCACGAGTGTCTCACTGGTATCATGAAGTATGAGTCTCTCACTGTTGTCATGAAGCACGAGTGTCTCACTGGTGTCATGAAGTATGAGTCTCTCACTGGTGTCATGAAGCACGAGTGTCTCACTGGTGTTTTGAAGTATGAGTGACTCACTGGTGTCATGAAGCACGAGTGACTCACTGGTGTCATGAAGCACGAGTGTCTCACTGGTGTCTTGAAGTATGAGTGACTCACTGGTGTCATGAAGCACGAGTGTCTCACTGGTGTCATGAAGCACGAGTGTCTCACTGGTGTCATGAAGCACGAGTGTCTCACTGGTGTCATGAGGCACGAGTGTCTCACTGGTGTCATGAAGCACGAGTGTCTCACTGGTGTCATGAAGCACGAGTGTCTCACTGGTGTCATGAAGCACGAGTGTCTCACTGGTGTCATGAAGTATGAGTGTCTCACTGGTGTCATGAAGCACGAGTGCCTCACTGGTGACATGAAGCACGAGTGTCTCACTGGTGTCATGAAGCACGAGTGTCTCACTGGTGTCATGAAGCACGAGTGTCTCACTGGTGACATGAAGCACGTGTGTCTTACTGGTGTCTTGAAGTATGAGTGTCTTACTGGTGTCATGAAGCACGAGTGTCACACTGGTGTCATGAAGCACTAGTGTTTCAATGGTGTCATGAAGCACGAGTGTCTCACTGGTGTCATGAAGCACGAGTGTCTCACTGGTGTCTTGAAGTATGAGTGTCTTACTGGTGTCATGAAGCACGACTATCACACTGGTGTCATGAAGCACGAGTGTCTCACTGGTGTCTTGAAGTATGAGTGTCTTGTTGCCTCCGCTTAATTACCGCTGCCAGTTTATAGCTCCTCCAGGCCCAACTACGCTATTATCTCTCCTGTGAGGTGCTGCACGAATTAATCACCGAGGTAAACACAGGCAGATTTACCTGCTTACATTGTTCCCTGTGTAAGGGTAGTTAAGACTGGCTGTTTGTGCCGTCCTGCCAGCCCCAGGGAGCTGAGGAATTGTTTGTAATATCGCAAACAGGCTGCGCGCACCACACACACACACACACACACACACACACACACACACCACACACACACACACACACACACACCACACACACACACACACACTCCCCGAATTTGGAAACCTTTTCGCAGAAAGTACATAAGGAAACTTGAAAGAAAGAGAGCTTTGCAACCAAACTTTTCACCCCAGTATTACGAGGGATGTGGCATGATGAAAAACAAAGCTGGTCCCAGAGCTGCTAGAAAAGAGGAGAGATTGAGGAGACATGATAGAGACATTACCTGCTCAAGGGGAATTGACAGGATGGAAAAGTGGAATTGTTAACAATCCAAATAGAAGAAAAAGAGCATGGAAAGAAGTTTGATAAACAGATGAACGACAGAGATATTAAACAGTTTTTTAGTTTAGTTTAGTTAAACAGTTTAGTGACGAAGATAGTCTGGGAACTGGGATTTAGTTGAATTCCAGGTTGCATTGCTTCTGATCAATGTCGTGGTGAAGTGGTGAAAGGTGTGTGCTTGGGAGGACTCAAAGCATAAGTTCGAATCCTCCTCACGGCTCCTACTGATTATCTCATTGATACATCAGGTTAATGGGATTTTTTGAGTGCATACTAATTCCTATTATTATTATTATAACTATTTTATTACTATTTAATTATTATACAATTAGAGTGTATAAGGGTACTGTATGATCTAAATGCATTCAGTCCCTCCCTCCTAATACATTATATCGAGAAGCATACCGAACGTCCCATGGGTACCTGGCAGCCTTTAATATTGTTGTATTTAATGTCTGGACAATGTTTATATATAAACATTTAGGGTACTGTTGCTTGACCCTCGAGAGTGGTTTGAGGATGGATTGATCCACTCGCTTATCCAACCACTTGGGCTGGACGGTAGAGCGACGGTCTGTTTCATGCAGGTCGGCGTTCAATCCCCGACCGTCCAAGTGGTTGGGCACCATTCGTTTCCTCCCGTCGCCATCCAAACCCTTATCCTGACCCCTTCCAAGTGCTATATAGTCGTAATGCTTGTATTTCTCCTGATAAATTCCCTTCCCTTCCTTCATCTCCTGGTACAGTAGTACAAATCTTGACTTATTCGCGTTAAGAAGTAATTAATACTTGACTGATACATTAGGCGCAAACTGATGCAATTATTTGTTCATAATGTAAAATAAAAGTTTTTCCACAGTAATAAATATTAATATACTATATTATAGGCTTAGGAATATTTAGGCCTAGGTAATATAGCATTAAACACAGTTAAATGGATTAAAAAGTCAAATACTGTCTTATGAATAGTGTTATAAGTCAGTATTTGAGCGATTTTGTGTGATCCCGTCGTTCCATTGTTTTATAACCCCCGATTTTTGGTTTATATTTTGCGCTTAACATTGAAATAAAAACATTAGTACTGACAGTTAATTATTAAGAAAAACTACAGGTATGTTCTGGCTGCATCCTCCCCTTCATGTATCTTAATATGTTCTCAAACACCGCCACGTATTAAGCACTATTATGTATCCTCATAAGAAATACTCAAATACTCTCAATCAATACTATCCTCAAATACTCTCACGTATCCACCAACTGTGTCATATATGCGTAAACCTCATGTGGTGGAGGCAGACTCCATACGCAGTTTCAAATGTACATATAAAATAGAGACCAGTAGGCTCAGGAACCTGTACACCAGTTGATTGATGGTTGAGAGGCAGGACCAATGATCACTAGCTCAAGTCCCGCAAGCACAACCAGGCGAGTACAAGCAAGGGCTTGTACTCGCCTACCATGATAAATTATGTACCATGATAAATTATGTACATATAAACCATGATAAATTATGTATAATAGGTGCATCACAGATGTGATAGTCTGCGGGGCCACAGATGTCATAGTCTGCGGGTCACAGATGCCCAATAAACACCGCCTCGCTCTTGCTAATAAGACCAAAGATTAATAAAGAGATAGAGGACACTGTCACATAACTTTGCAAACTTCTCGCAAAGTTCGGTGAAGCCATTTAACCCAAGTTTAATGTCAATTCCGAGAAGTACCAGACTCGCCTATTGCTCGGATGGTCTGTGTTACGAGACGGGGAATCCAAAATAGGAGTTTAACGAGCAGCAAAACCCACAAGGAATGGGTGTCTAACGAGCTGCAAATCCAAGAGGAATTTCCTAATTGTGTTGTTTACGGGGTATTGCAGGTTAGCTTTGCAATGGATTTAAAGAGATTTTCTAAGATAGTTTTTTATATTAAAATGATGGTATTACGTTGTGTTCGATTGGGTGGAGTGTTTTAAAACAGTTCTCCAGATAATTGGGTTTGTTTAATCAGTAAATCACGTGATCATAATGAATTCTGACTATCGGGGAAATTATTAAAAAAGTTTTGACAAATACATTGATAATTGAATGCATTACTAGTTTTATTACAATATGTAATAAAACTGGTATATATATATATATATATATATTATAATATATATATATTATATATATTATATATATATATATAATATATATATATATATATATAATATATATATAAAATATAATATATATATATATATTATTATATATATATATATATATATTAATATATATATATATATATATATATATATTATATATATATATATATATAATAAAATATATATATATATATATATATATATATATATATATATATATAATATATATAATATATAATTATATATATATGCGAACATGCCTGAACGGTCCCCAGGACTATATGCAACTGAAAACTCACACCCCAGAGAGAGAGAGAGAGAGAGAGAGAGAGAGAGAGAGAGAGAGAGAGAGAGAGAGAGAGAGAGAGAGAGAGAGAGAGAGAGAGAGAGAGATATTCTGTGTTTGAAATGGCTGAAAATGGGAAAAGTTTGGTGTGGGAAGAAGTAGAGGTTGAAGAGGCACAAAGGGTGATGGAGGAGAGGCTTGGGGTATCGATTATTCAAAAATCTATTCACTCGTCAAGCCAAGCCTGCTGACCACGCCAACAAAGGCGCCCGTATACAGTCTATATATGCATTTTCCTATCTTCCTCTTTTAACAAGACCCGCTGAAGCGACCAAAGGCATAGGGCAAAAGAAAAGGTCAGAGAATAGGTGGAAGAAAAAGATAAGATGGGGAAGAAGTAGTAGAAATGGGGGAGGAAATGAATAGAAGATGTAAGAAAAGGAAGAGATGGTGGAAAAGAGGTTGAAATAAAGCAAAATCTTGGAAGGTGGTTAAAATGAAAGAGGAAGTAGGGAAGACAAGAAGAAACATTTGGAGGAAAAACAGGTCCAGGAGGTCAGATAAGGGAAGATAAGGTGCGGGAATAAGAAGAATAGGCACAGGAAAATTAAAAGAAGATTGTGTAATAAGAAAGAAAACCATTAGACGACACATACCAATAACGAGCTTCAATCAGCACACAAATAGACGTACCTTTCTTCATTTTAATCTCAGCTGCTCACAGGAGAAGGTAACGGAAAAAGAAGAAGTTTCTTGGCGTTCAGCTATGATGTGTGAGGCTCAACAGGCGCCAGGAACAGTCAACAGGCTTCAGGGACGAGCAACGGATGCCACGCAGGGCCAACAAATGCAAGGATAGGCCAACAGATGTTAGGGAAAGCCAACAGAAGCCAGCGGATGCCAATAGATACTTAGGGAATGCCACACAGATGTCAGAGAGACCTACAGACGATAAGGGAGGCCTTACAGACACCAAGAGCGGCCTCACAGACACAAGGGGAGGCTTCAAAGACACTAGGGAAGGCTTCACAGACACCAGAGGAGGCCTCACAGACACTGGGGAAGGCCAGAGAGATGCACCAGTTATTGCAACTCACGGAAAGAGAAAAGTAATCTTCACTGATAAGATCTCTGGGCTCAGAGCTCTTCATTACCCTCAGCTGTGTACGTCTTCATCTCTATGGGATGAGAGAGAGAGAGAGAGAGAGAGAGAGAGAGAGAGAGAGAGAGAGGAGGTATGAGAAGTTTACTGAGTGGAAAGTTTGGTTATTATCATAATGGAAATACACCGTCCTGGGTTAATTTATGAGCGTAATGAGTGGGGCCAGAAAGTCGTCCAATAACAATTTTGTGGAGTGTGTTTGTGTGTGTGTGTGTGTGTGTGTGTGTGTGTGGTGTGTGTGTGTGTGTGTGTGTGGTGTGTGTGTGTGTTGGTGTGTGTGTGTGTGTGTGTGTGGCTATAAATGAATATGTTGGCTCCGTTGATAACCTTACCGAAGAAGTACCACGAAAATGAGCGTAAGTTTGCAAACATTTGACCATATTTTCTTCAGAGACATTTTCAGTGCTTTTTATAGTAAATCATTTGAGCTAATATGCAATAATAATTGACTTTTGATGTTAAAATAACCTCATGTGTGTGTTGTATTCTGCGAGTGCGAACAAATGTCTTTCCTGCACTTAAACCTTATAATAGCGTGAGTAAATAAGCGAATTTTAATTATGAAAGGTATAAAGTGTAATAATACTATATACAATAAATATTTTATACTGAACTTCAATTTTTATGTTACTAGCAAGTGGTGCTGGAGAGAATAGAGATGTTTTCCTAGTGGTGGAGGAAAGGAGAATAGAGGTGCTTTTCTTCTACTAGTACAAGAGAATAGAATTGGATGGCTGTTCTTTTATTGGAGAAGAGGAGACTAGGGAAGAGGTATTCTTCTGGTGCAAAGGGAGAGGAGAGGTGTTCTCATTTTGCTAGTTGGAGGCTGGGCAGAAGGTTGAATTGATCTTTAGCCTATTTTTTCAAATTTGTCGGTTCGGCTAATGTAAAAAATCACAGGCAGCATTGGGATTAATCAGCCATTGACCAGGTGGGCCAGTTGCTCTCGTAGCTCATACAGAGCGGAGGTGGTCACTTCCGGAGCTCGTAGAAAGCGGAAGTAGTCACCTCGAAGTTCGTAGAGAATTAGGTGGTCACTCCTGGCACTGAAGGTGCTAATGAGTTCATGAGATTTAGATATGAAAGATGTAGGTGCTAATGAGATCACGAGATGTAGATCCTCATAAGATAACGAGATGTAGATCCTCATAAGATCACGAGATGTATGTGCTCATGAACTGTAGAACTGATAGTAGTGTGTCGCTACATATCTAACCCGATAACCCTGAGCCTTGTCTTGCGCAAAATATTTGCGAATCTCGGAAAAACTGCAGTTTATGTGCCAAGCGTTTACGAGGAAAGATGAAAATAAAAATAGATTGCACCGGCATTACGGAGGTATTCAATGTACCAACACTGAGGGAGCGCATTATGCAAATTCAGCCATCACATGTCCCCGCCAGAGAAGTGTTGAATCTCACAAGTGAAACTCACACAGAACCAACAAACAAATCCCAGCGACAAGAAAACCGAATTTTGAAAAGTACCAATCCGGCATTTTCTTGTCCCCGCGCCAATTTTCACATCGTTTCCTGGCCAAAATCAATAAAAATCTCCCCCTAATCCCCGGATTTGGAGATTCCCATTTTCAATATTGGGCGCCACCTGCCAGGTCCATAACAGCTCACGTCTCTCACAACCCACCGACTCTTGCTGGCACGCGAGAGATTTCGCTTCTCTCCAGGCTAACACACACGTAACGTCTTATGATGAGAGTATGATGGGTCGAGTGCACTATCATAATACTACTACTACTACTAATAACATTATTTTTTAATTTACGTCAAAGTACCTTTGCCAAGGCGAAGAATCATTCCGTTACTTACAGAACTCACCATTAATGAGAGTAGCCATGTGTTTTAATTTACAACGGCTCGAAAACTATTCTGAAATAATTAAAATAACAATAATAATAATACACAAAGAAATCACAGTGATGAGATCCATCTATGCCAAAATAATTTCGAGCAATGCGGGGATTGAACCAGTAACCTGGAAAACACCGGCCGTGTTTCATACCTCTAGGCAACGACATGCTAAAAGCAATTCAACCTGGGATCTCTACTGACCCCGCTAGATCACGTCATTGTAATTTCCTTGTGTATTTCAAGGGGGAAATATGGCCGAGACCGTGATTACATTCTCCAGAGTACATGTGGCCTATTCATAAAATTTGGTGAGGCAAAAGCTCAGTGTCTCCAGAATTCCTAGTGGATTCAGTAGGGTGAAAACTTGAATAGCTTTTAGCATGTCGTGGTCTAGCTATATGGTGAGCGGCTCGCGTTTACCATGTCGCTCGTTCAGTACCTGCAATGCTTAAAATAATTTTCGTATAATAATAATAATTATAACAATAACTGTAAAGTGCCAGCCACATCACTTGGCATATAAATCATAATATAATAATAATAATAATAATAATAATAATAATAATAATAAATAATAATAATAATAATATTCCCATATATAACAAAATTACATTTTAACCCAATTAACCATATAAAGAATCATGAAATAAAGTAGCCATTCAAGATGAGTATTGTGACAGATGATGACATATTACATGCTGGTGTACATTCGTTCGTTTGATGCCAGATTTCCATATATATATATATATATATATATATATATATATATATATATATATATATATATATATTATATATATATTTTTATATAAAGTACAACACTGGTCAGGTCATTCATACGTATCGCTCTCATATATGCCTGTCCAAAGAGGGAAGCCAGTGAGTTTTTCATCTATGGTAGTGAGTACTCCACGCAGGCCACTACTTCTATCATGGTGCTCAATCCGTCCTGTTTGCAGCTTGTTGGCTCGTCTTGTGTTCCTGCGTTATCAGTCTCAATTTTTATGCACGACTGTCATTCAACATTTCTCTTGTGGAAGCTGAACTTGCCTCCAGTCGCTGCTCTTCATCAGCCTTGCTGACACTGGGATTGTTCGCCCTCTCTTTAATGCGACGATGAGACGTTGTGCGTACTCGGTATGCTCCCAGCTGGCACTTTCCTCCTCAGTTAGTTGCCTCTTTTCCTCTCTCTCTCTTTCTCTCTCCCTCCCTTCATGTTATCTTTTGTACACATCTGACAGAACAATAATATTTGCATGTTGAAGCTGCGGCTAGCGTTCATTCCAGTCGCCATGGTTTTTTTTTTTTGCTGCAACACAACAGTTCAGCCTTTTCTGAATTCCTTTTACAGCGGCATTAAAAATGTCGATGACTCTCGCTCAGTTGTTATGTTCATTTCCCATCATATTAAAACCGTCTCCCATGTACATTATATATACATATATAAAATCACAATGTCGTGATATATCAAGGAGAAAATCTTTTTGAGGAAATGGAACCAGAACGCCGGTTCAAGTCTCCCCATTGCCTAAAAATAATTCTTTCATTCATACAATCCATCCTCATAGCTCAGCAATCTTGGAGTATGTGATTGTCTATGTTATACTCTACTCAAATAATCGGCTTATTTCACTCAAGTGAAATAGGTTTCGTGTGAAACCTATTTCAGTTGAAGGTGATGAGACCTTTTTTGGCCAGTAGTCAAGTACATTGCAAAACACAATTTGCCTTGGCAAAACGTGAACTTCCTTTTCTAAAGATTAAACAGCTGATGACGCGAACGAATGCAGGCACCAGACTCTCCAAAAATAGACAGCACCTTGACCCTTCCCCGCCAAACAAAGACGATCCTTGACCTAGTTACCTTAAATTAATCATATAATTGGCCTACGTTGACCTGGGAGGATTAATCATATGATCTGTCTCAATCACGAAAATTACTTACCATTCGGTATAATTTCAGGCTCAGGAAACTGGTCGAGAAAAATGCCATCCCTTGACGAACGACGTACTGTAATGACGAATGACGCAGCGAGTGACGTACAGTAATGAGAAATGACGCAGCGAGTGGCGTAGGACGTAGCGGAGGCAAACATGATGGACTCTGATACAAATGCTTCCCATTTCTCTTTCATCTCTTCGATTCTCGATTTCTGTCTTATTTGTCAGTAATTTTTTATTTTCCTTTCTATCGTACGTGCTGTTTTTTACGAATACCCCATTCACTTTCAATGTTATCGCTCCCTTTCATATTCTCTCCATCCTAAAATCTCTAATTATCTTCCTTGTTGCCTCCCTCCTTTTCTCATCCCCTTCTATTTGTTATCCCTCTCTCACATTTTTGGCACTCTTTACTCCTAGCACTAAAGGTCAATCCATAACCTCGTCCCTGGCAAGTTTTACTTGCTTTTAGAGCAGTGTCCAGAACCCCGTTGCTGGTATATATACACTACATATATATATATATATATATATATATATANTCTCGCGTGCGTGCCTTGTTGATGTCGTAATGTCGTAATGGCGTCTCCCTCTCCCCGCTCTCGCATTCAACCACGGAAATTATTAACACAAACTATTCTTTCCCGCGGTATTATGGAGGAAAATGCGATAATATGAACTGGGTTGAAAATATAGGGAATTATAATTATAATATTCTCGATAAATAATCTCTAGCGAGAAATGGAGATAATATTTATACTTCTCCAGAGCATTCAAACGTAACAGAATAAAAACTGTTACTGAATAAATTTAATTAATAACTCTTGATTTACATTATCAGGAGTAATATTATCAGCAATATGCTCAGATTAATTATATGACACTATGGTTTAGTGGTGTTAGAGCTACTGCAAATGTAAGTTAATATTAATTTATCATAGATAATAATGGATGATAAGTTTGGAAATTTCCAACAACGAGTGTCTCACTGGTGTCTTGAGTATGAGTGTCTTACTGGTGTCATGAAGCACGAGTGTCACACTGGTGTCATGAAGTATGAGTCTCTCTCTGGTGTCAGAAGCACGGTGACTCACTGTGTCATGATGCACGAGGGTCTCACTGGTGTCATGAAGCACGAGTTCTCACTGGTGTCATGAAGCACGAGTGTCTCACTGGTGTCTTGAAGTACGAGTGTCTCACTGGTGTCATGAAGCACGATGTCTCACTGGTGTTATGAAGCACGAGTGTCTCACTGGTGCCATGAAGCACGAGTGTCTCACTGGTGTCATGAAGCACGAGTGTCTCACTGGTGTAATGAAGCACGAGTGTCTCACTGGTGTCAAGAAAACGAGTGTCTCACTGGTGTCATGAAGCACGAGTGTCTCACTGGTGTCAGGAAGAACGAGTGTCTCACTGGTGTCATGAAGCAGTAGTGTCTCACTGGTGTCATGAAGCACGAGTGTCTCACTGGTGTCATGAGCAGCAGGGCGATGTCTCATTGGTGTCATGAAGCACGAGTGTCTCACTGGTGTCATGAAGCACGAGTGTCTCACTGGTGTCATGAAGCACGAGTGTCTCACTGGTGTCATGAAGCACGAGTGTCTCACTGGTGTCATGAAGCACGAGTGTCTCACTGGTGTCATGAAGCACGAGTGTGCTCACTGGTGTCATGAGCACGAGTGTCTCCACTGGTGTCTTGAAGTACGAGTGTCTCACTGGTGTCATGAAGCACGAGTGTCTCACATGGGGTTATGAAGCACGAGTGTCTCACTGGTGCCATGAAGCACGAGTGTCTCACTGGTGTCATGAAGCACGAATGTCTCACTGGTGTAATGAAGCACGAGTGTCTCACTGGTGTCAAGAAGAACGAGTGTCTCACTGGTGTCATGAAGCACGAGTTGTCTCACTGGTGTCAAAAACACGAGTGTCTCACTGGTGTCATGAAGCACGAGTGTCTCACTGGTGTCATGAAGCACGAGTGTCCTCACTGGTGTCATAAAGCACGAGTGTCTCACTGGTGTCATGAAGCACGAGTGTCTCACTGGTGTCTGAAGCACGAGTGTCTCACTGGTGTCTTGAAGCACGAGTGTCTCACTGGTGTCATGAAGCACGAGTATCTCACTGGTGTCATGAAGCACGAGTGCTCACTGGTGTCTTGAAGCACGAGTGTCTCACTGGTGTCATGAAGCACGAGTCTCACTGGTGTCATGAAGTATGAGTGTCTCACTGGTGTCATGAAGCACGAGTGTCTCACTGGTGTCATGAAGCACGAGTGTCTCACTGGTGTCATGAAGCACGAGTGTCTCACTGGTGTCATGAAGTTATGAGTCTCTCACTGGTGTCATGAAGCACGAGTGTCTCACTGGTATCATGAAGTATGAGTCTCTCACTGTTGTCATGAAGCACGAGTGTCTCACTGGTGTCATGAAGTATGAGTCTCTCACTGGTGTCATGAAGCACGAGTGTCTCACTGGTGTCTTGAAGTATGAGTGACTCACTGGTGTCATGAAGCACGAGCGTCTCACTGGTGTCATGAAGAACGCGTGTCTCCCTGGTGTCATGAAGCACGAGTGTCTCACTGGTGTCTTGAAGTATGAGCAACTCACTGGTGTCCATGAAGCACGAGTGTCTCACTGGTGTCTTGAAGGATGAATGTCTTACTGGTGTCATGAA
>WNGS01052365.1:3929096-3962260 GCA_020271785.1 Procambarus virginalis
CACGAGTGTCTCACTGGTGTCTTGAAGCACGAGTGACTCACTGGTGTCATGAAGCACGAGTGACTCATGGTGTCATGAAGCACGAGTGTCTCACTGGTGTCATGAAGCACGAGTGTCTCACGGTGTCATGAAGCATGAGTGTCTCACTGGTGTCATGAAGCACGAGTGTCTCACTGGTGTCATGAAGCACGAGTGTCTCACTGGTGTCATGAAGCACGAGTGTCTCACTGGTGTCATGAAGTATGAGTGTCTCACTGGTGTCATGAAGCACGAGTGTCTCACTGGTGTCATGAAGCACGAGTGTCTCACTGGTGTCATGAAGCACGAGTGTCTCACTGGTGTCATGAAGCACGAGTCTCTCACTGGTGTCATGAAGCACGAGTGTCTCACTGGTGTCATGAAGACGAGTGTCTCACTGGTGTCATGAAGCACGAGTGTCTCACTGGTGTCATGAAGTATGGTGTCTCACTGGTGTCATGAAGCACGAGTGTCTCACTGGTGTCATGAAGCACGAGTGGTCCTGGTGTCATGAAGCACGAGTCTCACTGGGTCATGAATGAAGCACGAGTGTCTCACTGGTGTCATGAAGCACGAGTGTCTCACTGGTGTCATGAAGCATGAGTGTCTCACTGGTGTCATGAAGCACGAGTGTCTCACTGGTGTCATGAAGTACGAGTGTCTCACTGTTGTCATGAAGCACGAGTGTCTCACTGGTGTCATGAAGCACGAGTGACTCACTGGTGTCATGAAGCACGAGTGTCTCACTGGTGTCATGAAGCACGAGTGTCTCACTGGTGTCATGAAGCAAGAGTCTCTCACTGGTGTCATGAAGCACGAGTGTCTCACTGGTGTCATGAAGCACGAGTGTCTCACTGGTGTCATGAAGCACGAGTGTCTCACTGGTGTCATGAAGCACGAGTGTCTCACTGGTGTCATGAAGCACGAGTGTCTCACTGGTGTCATGAAGCACGAGTGTCTCACTGGTGTCATGAAGCACGAGTCTCACCTCAAAAAGTGTCTCCTGGTGTCATGAAGCACGAGTGTCTCACTGGTGTCATGAAGCACGAGTGTCTCACTGGTGTCATGAAGTACGAGTGTCTCACTGGTGTCATGAAGCACGAGTGTCTCACTGGTGTCATGAAGCACGAGTGTCTCACTGGTGTCATGAAGCACGAGTGTCTCACTGGTGTCATGAAGCACGAGTGTCTCACTGGTGTCATGAAGCACGAGTGTCTCACTGGTGTCATGAAGCACGAGTGTCTCACTGGTGTCATGAAGCACGAGTGTCTCACTGGTGTCATGAAGCACGAGTGTCACTGGTGTCATGAACACGAGTGTCTCACTGGTGTCATGAAGCACGAGTGTCTCACTGGTGTCATGAAGTACGAGTGTCTCACTGTGTCATGAAGCACGAGTGTCTCACTGGTGTCATGAAGCACGAGTGTCTCACTGGTGTCATGAAGCACGAGTGTCTCACTGGTGTCATGAAGCACGAGTGTCTCACTGGTCATGAAGCACGAGGTCTCACTGGTGTCATGAAGCACGAGTGTCTCACTGGTGTCATGAAGCACGAGTCTCACTGGTGTCATGAAGCACGAGTGTCTCACTGGTGTCATGAAGCACGAGTGTCTCACTGGTGTCATGAAGCACGAGTGTCTCACTGGTGTCATGAAGCACGAGTGTCTCACTGGTGTCATGAAGCACGAGTGTCTCACTGGTGTCATGAAGAGCACGAGTGTCTCACTGGTGTCATGAAGCACGAGTGTCTCACTGGTGTCATGAAGCACGAGTGTCTCACTGGTGTCATGAAGCACGAGTGTCTCACTGGTGTCATGAAGCACGAGTGTCTCACTGGTGTCATGAAGCACGAGTGTCTCACTGGTGTCATGAAGTACGAGTGTCTCACTGGTGTCATGAAGCACGAGTGTCTCACTGGTGTCATGAAGTGGTGTCTCACTGGTGTCATGAAGCACGAGTGTCTCACTGGTGTCATGAAGCATGAGTGTCTCACTGGTGTCATGAAGCACGAGTGTCTCACTGGTGTCATGAAGTATGAGTGTCTCACTGGTGTCATGAAGCACGAGTGTCTCACTGGTGTCATGAAGCACGAGTGTCTCACTGGTGTCATGAAGCACGAGTCTCTACTGGTGTCATGAAGCACGAGTGTCTCACTGGGTGTCATGAAGCACGAGTGTCTCACTGGTGTCATGAAGTATGAGTGTCTCACTGGTGTCATGAAGCACGAGTGTCTCACTGGTGTCATGAAGCACGAGTGTCTCACTGGTGTCATGAAGCACGAGTGTCTCACTGGTGTCATGAAGCACGAGTGTCTCACTGGTGTCATGAAGCACGAGTGTCTCACTGGTGTCATGAAGCACGAGTGTCTCACTGGTGTCATGAAGCACGAGTGTCTCACTGGTGTCATGAAGCACGAGTGTCTCACTGGTGTCATGAAGCACGAGTGTCTCACTGGTGTCATGAAGCACGAGTGTCTCACTGGTGTCATGAAGCACGAGTGTCTCACTGGTGTCATGAAGCACGAGTGTCTCACTGGTGTCATGAAGCACGAGTGTCTCACTGGTGTCATGAACACGAGTGTCTCACTGGTGTCATGAAGCACGAGTGTCTCACTGGTGTCATGAAGCACGAGTGTCTCACTGGTGTCATGAAGCACGAGTGTCTCACTGGTGTCATGAAGCACGAGTGTCTCACTGGTGTCATGAAGCACGAGTGTCTCACTGGTGTCATGAAGCACGAGTGTCTCACTGGTGTCATGAAGCACGAGTGTCTCACTGGTGTCATGAAGCACGAGTGTCTCACTGGTGTCATGAAGCACGAGTGTCTCACTGGTGTCATGAAGTATGAGTGTCTCACTGGTGTCATGAAGCACGAGTGTCTCACTGGTGTCATGAAGTACGAGTGTCTCACTGGTGTCATGAAGCACGAGTGTCTCACTGGTGTCATGAAGCACGAGTGTCTCACTGGTGTCATGAAGCACGAGTGTCTCACTGGTGTCATGAAGCACGAGTGTCTCACTGGTGTCATGAAGCACGAGTGTCTCACTGGTGTCATGAAGCACGAGTGTCTCACTGGTGTCATGAAGCACGAGTGTCTCACTGGTGTCATGAAGCACGAGTGTCTCACTGGTGTCATGAAGCACGAGTGTCTCACTGGTGTCATGAAGCACGAGTGTCTCACTGGTGTCATGAAGCACGAGTGTCTCACTGGTGTCATGAAGCACGAGTGTCTCACTGGTGTCATGAAGCACGAGTGTCTCACTGGTGTCATGAAGCACGAGTGTCTCACTGGTGTCATGAAGCACGAGTGTCTCACTGGTGTCATGAAGCACGAGTGTCTCACTGGTGTCATGAAGCACGAGTGTCTCACTGGTGTCATGAAGCACGAGTGTCTCACTGGTGTCATGAAGCACGAGTGTCTCACTGGTGTCATGAAGCACGAGTGTCTCACTGGTGTCATGAAGCACGAGTGTCTCACTGGTGTCATGAAGCACGAGTGTCTCACTGGTGTCATGAAGCACGAGTGTCTCACTGGTGTCATGAAGCACGAGTGTCTCACTGGTGTCATGAAGCACGAGTGTCTCACTGGTGTCATGAAGCACGAGTGTCTCACTGGTGTCATGAAGCACGAGTGTCTCACTGGTGTCATGAAGCACGAGTGTCTCACTGGTGTCATGAAGCACGAGTGTCTCACTGGTGTCATGAAGCACGAGTGTCTCACTGGTGTCATGAAGCACGAGTGTCTCACTGGTGTCATGAAGCACGAGTGTCTCACTGGTGTCATGAAGCACGAGTGTCTCACTGGTGTCATGAAGCACGAGTGTCTCACTGGTGTCATGAAGCACGAGTGTCTCACTGGTGTCATGAAGCACGAGTGTCTCACTGGTGTCATGAAGCACGAGTGTCTCACTGGTGTCATGAAGCACGAGTGTCTCACTGGTGTCATGAAGCACGAGTGTCTCACTGGTGTCATGAAGCACGAGTGTCTCACTGGTGTCATGAAGCACGAGTGTCTCACTGGTGTCATGAAGCACGAGTGTCTCACTGGTGTCATGAAGTATGAGTGTCTCACTGGTGTCATGAAGCACGAGTGTCTCACTGGTGTCATGAAGCACGAGTGTCTCACTGGTGTCATGAAGCACGAGTGTCTCACTGGTGTCATGAAGCACGAGTGTCTCACTGGTGTCATGAAGCACGAGTGTCTCACTGGTGTCATGAAGCACGAGTGTCTCACTGGTGTCATGAAGCACGAGTGTCTCACTGGTGTCATGAAGCACGAGTGTCTCACTGGTGTCATGAAGCACGAGTGTCTCACTGGTGTCATGAAGCACGAGTGTCTCACTGGTGTCATGAAGCACGAGTGTCTCACTGGTGTCATGAAGTATGAGTGTCTCACTGGTGTCATGAAGCACGAGTGTCTCACTGGTGTCATGAAGTATGAGTGTCTCACTGGTGTCATGAAGCACGAGTGTCTCACTGGTGTCATGAAGCACGAGTGTCTCACTGGTGTCATGAAGCACGAGTGTCTCACTGGTGTCATGAAGCACGAGTGTCTCACTGGTGTCATGAAGCACGAGTGTCTCACTGGTGTCATGAAGCACGAGTGTCTCACTGGTGTCATGAAGCACGAGTGTCTCACTGGTGTCATGAAGCACGAGTGTCTCACTGGTGTCATGAAGCACGAGTGTCTCACTGGTGTCATGAAGCACGAGTGTCTCACTGGTGTCATGAAGCACGAGTGTCTCACTGGTGTCATGAAGCACGAGTGTCTCACTGGTGTCATGAAGCACGAGTGTCTCACTGGTGTCATGAAGCACGAGTGTCTCACTGGTGTCATGAAGCACGAGTGTCTCACTGGTGTCATGAAGCACGAGTGTCTCACTGGTGTCATGAAGCACGAGTGTCTCACTGGTGTCATGAAGCACGAGTGTCTCACTGGTGTCATGAAGCACGAGTGTCTCACTGGTGTCATGAAGCACGAGTGTCTCACTGGTGTCATGAAGCACGAGTGTCTCACTGGTGTCATGAAGCACGAGTGTCTCACTGGTGTCATGAAGCACGAGTGTCTCACTGGTGTCATGAAGCACGAGTGTCTCACTGGTGTCATGAAGCACGAGTGTCTCACTGGTGTCATGAAGCACGAGTGTCTCACTGGTGTCATGAAGCACGAGTGTCTCACTGGTGTCATGAAGCACGAGTGTCTCACTGGTGTCATGAAGCACGAGTGTCTCACTGGTGTCATGAAGCACGAGTGTCTCACTGGTGTCATGAAGCACGAGTGTCTCACTGGTGTCATGAAGCACGAGTGTCTCACTGGTGTCATGAAGCACGAGTGTCTCACTGGTGTCATGAAGCACGAGTGTCTCACTGGTGTCATGAAGCACGAGTGTCTCACTGGTGTCATGAAGCACGAGTGTCTCACTGGTGTCATGAAGCACGAGTGTCTCACTGGTGTCATGAAGCACGAGTGTCTCACTGGTGTCATGAAGCACGAGTGTCTCACTGGTGTCATGAAGCACGAGTGTCTCACTGGTGTCATGAAGCAGTGTCTCACTGGTGTCATGAAGCACGAGTGTCTCACTGGTGTCATGAAGCACGAGTGTCTCACTGGTGTCATGAAGCACGAGTGTCTCACTGGTGTCATGAAGCACGAGTGTCTCACTGGTGTCATGAAGCACGAGTGTCTCACTGGTGTCATGAAGCACGAGTGTCTCACTGGTGTCATGAAGCACGAGTGTCTCACTGGTGTCATGAAGCACGAGTGTCTCACTGGTGTCATGAAGCACGAGTGTCTCACTGGTGTCATGAAGCACGAGTGTCTCACTGGTGTCATGAAGCACGAGTGTCTCACTGGTGTCATGAAGCACGAGTGTCTCACTGGTGTCATGAAGCACGAGTGTCTCACTGGTGTCATGAAGCACGAGTGTCTCACTGGTGTCATGAAGCACGAGTGTCTCACTGGTGTCATGAAGCACGAGTGTCTCACTGGTGTCATGAAGCACGAGTGTCTCACTGGTGTCATGAAGCACGAGTGTCTCACTGGTGTCATGAAGCACGAGTGTCTCACTGGTGTCATGAAGCACGAGTGTCTCACTGGTGTCATGAAGCACGAGTGTCTCACTGGTGTCATGAAGCACGAGTGTCTCACTGGTGTCATGAAGCACGAGTGTCTCACTGGTGTCATGAAGCACGAGTGTCTCACTGGTGTCATGAAGTATGAGTGTCTCACTGGTGTCATGAAGCACGAGTGTCTCACTGGTGTCATGAAGCACGAGTGTCTCACTGGTGTCATGAAGCACGAGTGTCTCACTGGTGTCATGAAGCATGAGTGACTCACTGGTGTCATGAAGCACGAGTGTCTCACTGGTGTCATGAAGCACGAGTGTCTCACTGGTGTCATGAAGCACGAGTGTCTCACTGGTGTCATGAAGCACGAGTGTCTCACTGGTGTCATGAAGCACGAGTGTCTCACTGGTGTCATGAAGCACGAGTGTCTCACTGGTGTCATGAAGCACGAGGTGTCTCACTGGTGTCATGAAGCACGAGTGTCTCACTGGTGTCATGAAGCACGAGTGTCTCACTGGTGTCATGAAGCACGAGTGTCTCACTGGTGTCATGAAGCACGAGTGTCTCACTGGTGTCATGAAGCACGAGTGTCTCACTGGTGTCATGAAGCACGAGTGTCTCACTGGTGTCATGAAGCACGAGTGTCTCACTGGTGTCATGAAGCACGAGTGTCTCACTGGTGTCATGAAGCACGAGTGTCTCACTGGTGTCATGAAGCACGAGTGTCTCACTGGTGTCATGAAGCACGAGTGTCTCACTGGTGTCATGAAGCACGAGTGTCTCACTGGTGTCATGAAGCACGAGTGTCTCACTGGTGTCATGAAGCACGAGTGTCTCACTGGTGTCATGAAGCACGAGTGTCTCACTGGTGTCATGAAGCACGAGTGTCTCACTGGTGTCATGAAGCACGAGTGTCTCACTGGTGTCATGAAGCACGAGTGTCTCACTGGTGTCATGAAGCACGAGTGTCTCACTGGTGTCATGAAGCACGAGTGTCTCACTGGTGTCATGAAGCACGAGTGTCTCACTGGTGTCATGAAGCACGAGTGTCTCACTGGTGTCATGAAGCACGAGTGTCTCACTGGTGTCATGAAGCACGAGTGTCTCACTGGTGTCATGAAGCACGAGTGTCTCACTGGTGTCATGAAGCACGAGTGTCTCACTGGTGTCATGAAGCACGAGTGTCTCACTGGTGTCATGAAGCACGAGTGTCTCACTGGTGTCATGAAGCACGAGTGTCTCACTGGTGTCATGAAGCACGAGTGTCTCACTGGTGTCATGAAGCACGAGTGTCTCACTGGTGTCATGAAGCACGAGTGTCTCACTGGTGTCATGAAGCACGAGTGTCTCACTGGTGTCATGAAGCACGAGTGTCTCACTGGTGTCATGAAGCACGAGTGTCTCACTGGTGTCATGAAGCACGAGTGTCTCACTGGTGTCATGAAGCACGAGTGTCTCACTGGTGTCATGAAGCACGAGTGTCTCACTGGTGTCATGAAGCACGAGTGTCTCACTGGTGTCATGAAGCACGAGTGTCTCACTGGTGTCATGAAGCACGAGTGTCTCACTGGTGTCATGAAGCACGAGTGTCTCACTGGTGTCATGAAGCACGAGTGTCTCACTGGTGTCATGAAGCACGAGTGTCTCACTGGTGTCATGAAGCACGAGTGTCTCACTGGTGTCATGAAGCACGAGTGTCTCACTGGTGTCATGAAGCACGAGTGTCTCACTGGTGTCATGAAGCACGAGTGTCTCACTGGTGTCATGAAGCACGAGTGTCTCACTGGTGTCATGAAGCACGAGTGTCTCACTGGTGTCATGAAGCACGAGTGTCTCACTGGTGTCATGAAGCACGAGTGTCTCACTGGTGTCATGAAGCACGAGTGTCTCACTGGTGTCATGAAGCACGAGTGTCTCACTGGTGTCATGAAGCACGAGTGTCTCACTGGTGTCATGAAGCACGAGTGTCTCACTGGTGTCATGAAGCACGAGTGTCTCACTGGTGTCATGAAGCACGAGTGTCTCACTGGTGTCATGAAGCACGAGTGTCTCACTGGTGTCATGAAGCACGAGTGTCTCACTGGTGTCATGAAGCACGAGTGTCTCACTGGTGTCATGAAGCACGAGTGTCTCACTGGTGTCATGAAGCACGAGTGTCTCACTGGTGTCATGAAGCACGAGTGTCTCACTGGTGTCATGAAGCACGAGTGTCTCACTGGTGTCATGAAGCACGAGTGTCTCACTGGTGTCATGAAGCACGAGTGTCTCACTGGTGTCATGAAGCACGAGTGTCTCACTGGTGTCATGAAGCACGAGTGTCTCACTGGTGTCATGAAGCACGAGTGTCTCACTGGTGTCATGAAGCACGAGTGTCTCACTGGTGTCATGAAGCACGAGTGTCTCACTGGTGTCATGAAGCACGAGTGTCTCACTGGTGTCATGAAGCACGAGTGTCTCACTGGTGTCATGAAGCACGAGTGTCTCACTGGTGTCATGAAGCACGAGTGTCTCACTGGTGTCATGAAGCACGAGTGTCTCACTGGTGTCATGAAGCACGAGTGTCTCACTGGTGTCATGAAGCACGAGTGTCTCACTGGTGTCATGAAGCACGAGTGTCTCACTGGTGTCATGAAGCACGAGTGTCTCACTGGTGTCATGAAGCACGAGTGTCTCACTGGTGTCATGAAGCACGAGTGTCTCACTGGTGTCATGAAGCACGAGTGTCTCACTGGTGTCATGAAGCACGAGTGTCTCACTGGTGTCATGAAGCACGAGTGTCTCACTGGTGTCATGAAGCACGAGTGTCTCACTGGTGTCATGAAGCACGAGTGTCTCACTGGTGTCATGAAGCACGAGTGTCTCACTGGTGTCATGAAGCACGAGTGTCTCACTGGTGTCATGAAGCACGAGTGTCTCACTGGTGTCATGAAGCACGAGTGTCTCACTGGTGTCATGAAGCACGAGTGTCTCACTGGTGTCATGAAGCACGAGTGTCTCACTGGTGTCATGAAGCACGAGTGTCTCACTGGTGTCATGAAGCACGAGTGTCTCACTGGTGTCATGAAGCACGAGTGTCTCACTGGTGTCATGAAGCACGAGTGTCTCACTGGTGTCATGAAGCACGAGTGTCTCACTGGTGTCATGAAGCACGAGTGTCTCACTGGTGTCATGAAGCACGAGTGTCTCACTGGTGTCATGAAGCACGAGTGTCTCACTGGTGTCATGAAGCACGAGTGTCTCACTGGTGTCATGAAGCACGAGTGTCTCACTGGTGTCATGAAGCACGAGTGTCTCACTGGTGTCATGAAGCACGAGTGTCTCACTGGTGTCATGAAGCACGAGTGTCTCACTGGTGTCATGAAGCACGAGTGTCTCACTGGTGTCATGAAGCACGAGTGTCTCACTGGTGTCATGAAGCACGAGTGTCTCACTGGTGTCATGAAGCACGAGTGTCTCACTGGTGTCATGAAGCACGAGTGTCTCACTGGTGTCATGAAGCACGAGTGTCTCACTGGTGTCATGAAGCACGAGTGTCTCACTGGTGTCATGAAGCACGAGTGTCTCACTGGTGTCATGAAGCACGAGTGTCTCACTGGTGTCATGAAGCACGAGTGTCTCACTGGTGTCATGAAGCACGAGTGTCTCACTGGTGTCATGAAGCACGAGTGTCTCACTGGTGTCATGAAGCACGAGTGTCTCACTGGTGTCATGAAGCACGAGTGTCTCACTGGTGTCATGAAGCACGAGTGTCTCACTGGTGTCATGAAGCACGAGTGTCTCACTGGTGTCATGAAGCACGAGTGTCTCACTGGTGTCATGAAGCACGAGTGTCTCACTGGTGTCATGAAGCACGAGTGTCTCACTGGTGTCATGAAGCACGAGTGTCTCACTGGTGTCATGAAGCACGAGTGTCTCACTGGTGTCATGAAGCACGAGTGTCTCACTGGTGTCATGAAGCACGAGTGTCTCACTGGTGTCATGAAGCACGAGTGTCTCACTGGTGTCATGAAGCACGAGTGTCTCACTGGTGTCATGAAGCACGAGTGTCTCACTGGTGTCATGAAGCACGAGTGTCTCACTGGTGTCATGAAGCACGAGTGTCTCACTGGTGTCATGAAGCACGAGTGTCTCACTGGTGTCATGAAGCACGAGTGTCTCACTGGTGTCATGAAGCACGAGTGTCTCACTGGTGTCATGAAGCACGAGTGTCTCACTGGTGTCATGAAGCACGAGTGTCTCACTGGTGTCATGAAGCACGAGTGTCTCACTGGTGTCATGAAGCACGAGTGTCTCACTGGTGTCATGAAGCACGAGTGTCTCACTGGTGTCATGAAGCACGAGTGTCTCACTGGTGTCATGAAGCACGAGTGTCTCACTGGTGTCATGAAGCACGAGTGTCTCACTGGTGTCATGAAGCACGAGTGTCTCACTGGTGTCATGAAGCACGAGTGTCTCACTGGTGTCATGAAGCACGAGTGTCTCACTGGTGTCATGAAGCACGAGTGTCTCACTGGTGTCATGAAGCACGAGTGTCTCACTGGTGTCATGAAGCACGAGTGTCTCACTGGTGTCATGAAGCACGAGTGTCTCACTGGTGTCATGAAGCACGAGTGTCTCACTGGTGTCATGAAGCACGAGTGTCTCACTGGTGTCATGAAGCACGAGTGTCTCACTGGTGTCATGAAGCACGAGTGTCTCACTGGTGTCATGAAGCACGAGTGTCTCACTGGTGTCATGAAGCACGAGTGTCTCACTGGTGTCATGAAGCACGAGTGTCTCACTGGTGTCATGAAGCACGAGTGTCTCACTGGTGTCATGAAGCACGAGTGTCTCACTGGTGTCATGAAGCACGAGTGTCTCACTGGTGTCATGAAGCACGAGTGTCTCACTGGTGTCATGAAGCACGAGTGTCTCACTGGTGTCATGAAGCACGAGTGTCTCACTGGTGTCATGAAGCACGAGTGTCTCACTGGTGTCATGAAGCACGAGTGTCTCACTGGTGTCATGAAGCACGAGTGTCTCACTGGTGTCATGAAGCACGAGTGTCTCACTGGTGTCATGAAGCACGAGTGTCTCACTGGTGTCATGAAGCACGAGTGTCTCACTGGTGTCATGAAGCACGAGTGTCTCACTGGTGTCATGAAGCACGAGTGTCTCACTGGTGTCATGAAGCACGAGTGTCTCACTGGTGTCATGAAGCACGAGTGTCTCACTGGTGTCATGAAGCACGAGTGTCTCACTGGTGTCATGAAGCACGAGTGTCTCACTGGTGTCATGAAGCACGAGTGTCTCACTGGTGTCATGAAGCACGAGTGTCTCACTGGTGTCATGAAGCACGAGTGTCTCACTGGTGTCATGAAGCACGAGTGTCTCACTGGTGTCATGAAGCACGAGTGTCTCACTGGTGTCATGAAGCACGAGTGTCTCACTGGTGTCATGAAGCACGAGTGTCTCACTGGTGTCATGAAGCACGAGTGTCTCACTGGTGTCATGAAGCACGAGTGTCTCACTGGTGTCATGAAGCACGAGTGTCTCACTGGTGTCATGAAGCACGAGTGTCTCACTGGTGTCATGAAGCACGAGTGTCTCACTGGTGTCATGAAGCACGAGTGTCTCACTGGTGTCATGAAGCACGAGTGTCTCACTGGTGTCATGAAGCACGAGTGTCTCACTGGTGTCATGAAGCACGAGTGTCTCACTGGTGTCATGAAGCACGAGTGTCTCACTGGTGTCATGAAGCACGAGTGTCTCACTGGTGTCATGAAGCACGAGTGTCTCACTGGTGTCATGAAGCACGAGTGTCTCACTGGTGTCATGAAGCACGAGTGTCTCACTGGTGTCATGAAGCACGAGTGTCTCACTGGTGTCATGAAGCACGAGTGTCTCACTGGTGTCATGAAGCACGAGTGTCTCACTGGTGTCATGAAGCACGAGTGTCTCACTGGTGTCATGAAGCACGAGTGTCTCACTGGTGTCATGAAGCACGAGTGTCTCACTGGTGTCATGAAGCACGAGTGTCTCACTGGTGTCATGAAGCACGAGTGTCTCACTGGTGTCATGAAGCACGAGTGTCTCACTGGTGTCATGAAGCACGAGTGTCTCACTGGTGTCATGAAGCACGAGTGTCTCACTGGTGTCATGAAGCACGAGTGTCTCACTGGTGTCATGAAGCACGAGTGTCTCACTGGTGTCATGAAGCACGAGTGTCTCACTGGTGTCATGAAGCACGAGTGTCTCACTGGTGTCATGAAGCACGAGTGTCTCACTGGTGTCATGAAGCACGAGTGTCTCACTGGTGTCATGAAGCACGAGTGTCTCACTGGTGTCATGAAGCACGAGTGTCTCACTGGTGTCATGAAGCACGAGTGTCTCACTGGTGTCATGAAGCACGAGTGTCTCACTGGTGTCATGAAGCACGAGTGTCTCACTGGTGTCATGAAGCACGAGTGTCTCACTGGTGTCATGAAGCACGAGTGTCTCACTGGTGTCATGAAGCACGAGTGTCTCACTGGTGTCATGAAGCACGAGTGTCTCACTGGTGTCATGAAGCACGAGTGTCTCACTGGTGTCATGAAGCACGAGTGTCTCACTGGTGTCATGAAGCACGAGTGTCTCACTGGTGTCATGAAGCACGAGTGTCTCACTGGTGTCATGAAGCACGAGTGTCTCACTGGTGTCATGAAGCACGAGTGTCTCACTGGTGTCATGAAGCACGAGTGTCTCACTGGTGTCATGAAGCACGAGTGTCTCACTGGTGTCATGAAGCACGAGTGTCTCACTGGTGTCATGAAGCACGAGTGTCTCACTGGTGTCATGAAGCACGAGTGTCTCACTGGTGTCATGAAGCACGAGTGTCTCACTGGTGTCATGAAGCACGAGTGTCTCACTGGTGTCATGAAGCACGAGTGTCTCACTGGTGTCATGAAGCACGAGTGTCTCACTGGTGTCATGAAGCACGAGTGTCTCACTGGTGTCATGAAGCACGAGTGTCTCACTGGTGTCATGAAGCACGAGTGTCTCACTGGTGTCATGAAGCACGAGTGTCTCACTGGTGTCATGAAGCACGAGTGTCTCACTGGTGTCATGAAGCACGAGTGTCTCACTGGTGTCATGAAGCACGAGTGTCTCACTGGTGTCATGAAGCACGAGTGTCTCACTGGTGTCATGAAGCACGAGTGTCTCACTGGTGTCATGAAGCACGAGTGTCTCACTGGTGTCATGAAGCACGAGTGTCTCACTGGTGTCATGAAGCACGAGTGTCTCACTGGTGTCATGAAGCACGAGTGTCTCACTGGTGTCATGAAGCACGAGTGTCTCACTGGTGTCATGAAGCACGAGTGTCTCACTGGTGTCATGAAGCACGAGTGTCTCACTGGTGTCATGAAGCACGAGTGTCTCACTGGTGTCATGAAGCACGAGTGTCTCACTGGTGTCATGAAGCACGAGTGTCTCACTGGTGTCATGAAGCACGAGTGTCTCACTGGTGTCATGAAGCACGAGTGTCTCACTGGTGTCATGAAGCACGAGTGTCTCACTGGTGTCATGAAGCACGAGTGTCTCACTGGTGTCATGAAGCACGAGTGTCTCACTGGTGTCATGAAGCACGAGTGTCTCACTGGTGTCATGAAGCACGAGTGTCTCACTGGTGTCATGAAGCACGAGTGTCTCACTGGTGTCATGAAGCACGAGTGTCTCACTGGTGTCATGAAGCACGAGTGTCTCACTGGTGTCATGAAGCACGAGTGTCTCACTGGTGTCATGAAGCACGAGTGTCTCACTGGTGTCATGAAGCACGAGTGTCTCACTGGTGTCATGAAGCACGAGTGTCTCACTGGTGTCATGAAGCACGAGTGTCTCACTGGTGTCATGAAGCACGAGTGTCTCACTGGTGTCATGAAGCACGAGTGTCTCACTGGTGTCATGAAGCACGAGTGTCTCACTGGTGTCATGAAGCACGAGTGTCTCACTGGTGTCATGAAGCACGAGTGTCTCACTGGTGTCATGAAGCACGAGTGTCTCACTGGTGTCATGAAGCACGAGTGTCTCACTGGTGTCATGAAGCACGAGTGTCTCACTGGTGTCATGAAGCACGAGTGTCTCACTGGTGTCATGAAGCACGAGTGTCTCACTGGTGTCATGAAGCACGAGTGTCTCACTGGTGTCATGAAGCACGAGTGTCTCACTGGTGTCATGAAGCACGAGTGTCTCACTGGTGTCATGAAGCACGAGTGTCTCACTGGTGTCATGAAGCACGAGTGTCTCACTGGTGTCATGAAGCACGAGTGTCTCACTGGTGTCATGAAGCACGAGTGTCTCACTGGTGTCATGAAGCACGAGTGTCTCACTGGTGTCATGAAGCACGAGTGTCTCACTGGTGTCATGAAGCACGAGTGTCTCACTGGTGTCATGAAGCACGAGTGTCTCACTGGTGTCATGAAGCACGAGTGTCTCACTGGTGTCATGAAGCACGAGTGTCTCACTGGTGTCATGAAGCACGAGTGTCTCACTGGTGTCATGAAGCACGAGTGTCTCACTGGTGTCATGAAGCACGAGTGTCTCACTGGTGTCATGAAGCACGAGTGTCTCACTGGTGTCATGAAGCACGAGTGTCTCACTGGTGTCATGAAGCACGAGTGTCTCACTGGTGTCATGAAGCACGAGTGTCTCACTGGTGTCATGAAGCACGAGTGTCTCACTGGTGTCATGAAGCACGAGTGTCTCACTGGTGTCATGAAGCACGAGTGTCTCACTGGTGTCATGAAGCACGAGTGTCTCACTGGTGTCATGAAGCACGAGTGTCTCACTGGTGTCATGAAGCACGAGTGTCTCACTGGTGTCATGAAGCACGAGTGTCTCACTGGTGTCATGAAGCACGAGTGTCTCACTGGTGTCATGAAGCACGAGTGTCTCACTGGTGTCATGAAGCACGAGTGTCTCACTGGTGTCATGAAGCACGAGTGTCTCACTGGTGTCATGAAGCACGAGTGTCTCACTGGTGTCATGAAGCACGAGTGTCTCACTGGTGTCATGAAGCACGAGTGTCTCACTGGTGTCATGAAGCACGAGTGTCTCACTGGTGTCATGAAGCACGAGTGTCTCACTGGTGTCATGAAGCACGAGTGTCTCACTGGTGTCATGAAGCACGAGTGTCTCACTGGTGTCATGAAGCACGAGTGTCTCACTGGTGTCATGAAGCACGAGTGTCTCACTGGTGTCATGAAGCACGAGTGTCTCACTGGTGTCATGAAGCACGAGTGTCTCACTGGTGTCATGAAGCACGAGTGTCTCACTGGTGTCATGAAGCACGAGTGTCTCACTGGTGTCATGAAGCACGAGTGTCTCACTGGTGTCATGAAGCACGAGTGTCTCACTGGTGTCATGAAGCACGAGTGTCTCACTGGTGTCATGAAGCACGAGTGTCTCACTGGTGTCATGAAGCACGAGTGTCTCACTGGTGTCATGAAGCACGAGTGTCTCACTGGTGTCATGAAGCACGAGTGTCTCACTGGTGTCATGAAGCACGAGTGTCTCACTGGTGTCATGAAGCACGAGTGTCTCACTGGTGTCATGAAGCACGAGTGTCTCACTGGTGTCATGAAGCACGAGTGTCTCACTGGTGTCATGAAGCACGAGTGTCTCACTGGTGTCATGAAGCACGAGTGTCTCACTGGTGTCATGAAGCACGAGTGTCTCACTGGTGTCATGAAGCACGAGTGTCTCACTGGTGTCATGAAGCACGAGTGTCTCACTGGTGTCATGAAGCACGAGTGTCTCACTGGTGTCATGAAGCACGAGTGTCTCACTGGTGTCATGAAGCACGAGTGTCTCACTGGTGTCATGAAGCACGAGTGTCTCACTGGTGTCATGAAGCACGAGTGTCTCACTGGTGTCATGAAGCACGAGTGTCTCACTGGTGTCATGAAGCACGAGTGTCTCACTGGTGTCATGAAGCACGAGTGTCTCACTGGTGTCATGAAGCACGAGTGTCTCACTGGTGTCATGAAGCACGAGTGTCTCACTGGTGTCATGAAGCACGAGTGTCTCACTGGTGTCATGAAGCACGAGTGTCTCACTGGTGTCATGAAGCACGAGTGTCTCACTGGTGTCATGAAGCACGAGTGTCTCACTGGTGTCATGAAGCACGAGTGTCTCACTGGTGTCATGAAGCACGAGTGTCTCACTGGTGTCATGAAGCACGAGTGTCTCACTGGTGTCATGAAGCACGAGTGTCTCACTGGTGTCATGAAGCACGAGTGTCTCACTGGTGTCATGAAGCACGAGTGTCTCACTGGTGTCATGAAGCACGAGTGTCTCACTGGTGTCATGAAGCACGAGTGTCTCACTGGTGTCATGAAGCACGAGTGTCTCACTGGTGTCATGAAGCACGAGTGTCTCACTGGTGTCATGAAGCACGAGTGTCTCACTGGTGTCATGAAGCACGAGTGTCTCACTGGTGTCATGAAGCACGAGTGTCTCACTGGTGTCATGAAGCACGAGTGTCTCACTGGTGTCATGAAGCACGAGTGTCTCACTGGTGTCATGAAGCACGAGTGTCTCACTGGTGTCATGAAGCACGAGTGTCTCACTGGTGTCATGAAGCACGAGTGTCTCACTGGTGTCATGAAGCACGAGTGTCTCACTGGTGTCATGAAGCACGAGTGTCTCACTGGTGTCATGAAGCACGAGTGTCTCACTGGTGTCATGAAGCACGAGTGTCTCACTGGTGTCATGAAGCACGAGTGTCTCACTGGTGTCATGAAGCACGAGTGTCTCACTGGTGTCATGAAGCACGAGTGTCTCACTGGTGTCATGAAGCACGAGTGTCTCACTGGTGTCATGAAGCACGAGTGTCTCACTGGTGTCATGAAGCACGAGTGTCTCACTGGTGTCATGAAGCACGAGTGTCTCACTGGTGTCATGAAGCACGAGTGTCTCACTGGTGTCATGAAGCACGAGTGTCTCACTGGTGTCATGAAGCACGAGTGTCTCACTGGTGTCATGAAGCACGAGTGTCTCACTGGTGTCATGAAGCACGAGTGTCTCACTGGTGTCATGAAGCACGAGTGTCTCACTGGTGTCATGAAGCACGAGTGTCTCACTGGTGTCATGAAGCACGAGTGTCTCACTGGTGTCATGAAGCACGAGTGTCTCACTGGTGTCATGAAGCACGAGTGTCTCACTGGTGTCATGAAGCACGAGTGTCTCACTGGTGTCATGAAGCACGAGTGTCTCACTGGTGTCATGAAGCACGAGTGTCTCACTGGTGTCATGAAGCACGAGTGTCTCACTGGTGTCATGAAGCACGAGTGTCTCACTGGTGTCATGAAGCACGAGTGTCTCACTGGTGTCATGAAGCACGAGTGTCTCACTGGTGTCATGAAGCACGAGTGTCTCACTGGTGTCATGAAGCACGAGTGTCTCACTGGTGTCATGAAGCACGAGTGTCTCACTGGTGTCATGAAGCACGAGTGTCTCACTGGTGTCATGAAGCACGAGTGTCTCACTGGTGTCATGAAGCACGAGTGTCTCACTGGTGTCATGAAGCACGAGTGTCTCACTGGTGTCATGAAGCACGAGTGTCTCACTGGTGTCATGAAGCACGAGTGTCTCACTGGTGTCATGAAGCACGAGTGTCTCACTGGTGTCATGAAGCACGAGTGTCTCACTGGTGTCATGAAGCACGAGTGTCTCACTGGTGTCATGAAGCACGAGTGTCTCACTGGTGTCATGAAGCACGAGTGTCTCACTGGTGTCATGAAGCACGAGTGTCTCACTGGTGTCATGAAGCACGAGTGTCTCACTGGTGTCATGAAGCACGAGTGTCTCACTGGTGTCATGAAGCACGAGTGTCTCACTGGTGTCATGAAGCACGAGTGTCTCACTGGTGTCATGAAGCACGAGTGTCTCACTGGTGTCATGAAGCACGAGTGTCTCACTGGTGTCATGAAGCACGAGTGTCTCACTGGTGTCATGAAGCACGAGTGTCTCACTGGTGTCATGAAGCACGAGTGTCTCACTGGTGTCATGAAGCACGAGTGTCTCACTGGTGTCATGAAGCACGAGTGTCTCACTGGTGTCATGAAGCACGAGTGTCTCACTGGTGTCATGAAGCACGAGTGTCTCACTGGTGTCATGAAGCACGAGTGTCTCACTGGTGTCATGAAGCACGAGTGTCTCACTGGTGTCATGAAGCACGAGTGTCTCACTGGTGTCATGAAGCACGAGTGTCTCACTGGTGTCATGAAGCACGAGTGTCTCACTGGTGTCATGAAGCACGAGTGTCTCACTGGTGTCATGAAGCACGAGTGTCTCACTGGTGTCATGAAGCACGAGTGTCTCACTGGTGTCATGAAGCACGAGTGTCTCACTGGTGTCATGAAGCACGAGTGTCTCACTGGTGTCATGAAGCACGAGTGTCTCACTGGTGTCATGAAGCACGAGTGTCTCACTGGTGTCATGAAGCACGAGTGTCTCACTGGTGTCATGAAGCACGAGTGTCTCACTGGTGTCATGAAGCACGAGTGTCTCACTGGTGTCATGAAGCACGAGTGTCTCACTGGTGTCATGAAGCACGAGTGTCTCACTGGTGTCATGAAGCACGAGTGTCTCACTGGTGTCATGAAGCACGAGTGTCTCACTGGTGTCATGAAGCACGAGTGTCTCACTGGTGTCATGAAGCACGAGTGTCTCACTGGTGTCATGAAGCACGAGTGTCTCACTGGTGTCATGAAGCACGAGTGTCTCACTGGTGTCATGAAGCACGAGTGTCTCACTGGTGTCATGAAGCACGAGTGTCTCACTGGTGTCATGAAGCACGAGTGTCTCACTGGTGTCATGAAGCACGAGTGTCTCACTGGTGTCATGAAGCACGAGTGTCTCACTGGTGTCATGAAGCACGAGTGTCTCACTGGTGTCATGAAGCACGAGTGTCTCACTGGTGTCATGAAGCACGAGTGTCTCACTGGTGTCATGAAGCACGAGTGTCTCACTGGTGTCATGAAGCACGAGTGTCTCACTGGTGTCATGAAGCACGAGTGTCTCACTGGTGTCATGAAGCACGAGTGTCTCACTGGTGTCATGAAGCACGAGTGTCTCACTGGTGTCATGAAGCACGAGTGTCTCACTGGTGTCATGAAGCACGAGTGTCTCACTGGTGTCATGAAGCACGAGTGTCTCACTGGTGTCATGAAGCACGAGTGTCTCACTGGTGTCATGAAGCACGAGTGTCTCACTGGTGTCATGAAGCACGAGTGTCTCACTGGTGTCATGAAGCACGAGTGTCTCACTGGTGTCATGAAGCACGAGTGTCTCACTGGTGTCATGAAGCACGAGTGTCTCACTGGTGTCATGAAGCACGAGTGTCTCACTGGTGTCATGAAGCACGAGTGTCTCACTGGTGTCATGAAGCACGAGTGTCTCACTGGTGTCATGAAGCACGAGTGTCACTGGTGTCATGAAGCACGAGTGTCTCACTGGGTTGTAATGTGTCAGTGAACTGTTCATGAAGCACGAGTGTCTCACTGGTGTCATGAAGTACGAGTGTCTCACTGGTGTCATGAAGCACGAGTGTCTCACTGGTGTCATGAAGCACGAGTGTCTCACTGGTGTCATGAAGCACGAGTGTCTCACTGGTGTCATGAAGCACGAGTGTCTCACTGGTGTCATGAAGCACGAGTGTCTCTGGTGTCATGAAGCACGAGTGTCTCACTGGTGTCATGAAGCACGAGTGTCTCACTGGTGTCATGAAGCACGAGTGTCTCACGTGTCATGAAGCACGAGTGTCTCACTGGTGTCATGAAGCACGAGTGTCTCACTGGTGTCATGAAGCACGAGTGTCTCACTGGTGTCATGAAGCACGAGTGTCTCACTGGTGTCATGAAGCACGAGTGTCTCACTGGTGTCATGAAGCACGAGTGTCTCACTGGTGTCATGAAGCACGAGTGTCTCACTGGTGTCATGAAGCACGAGTGTCTCACTGGTGTCATGAAGCACGAGTGTTCACTGGTGTCATGAAGCACGAGTGTCTCACTTGTGTATGAAGCACGAGTCTTCACTGGTGTCATGAAGCACGAGTGTCTCACTGGTGTCATGAAGCACGAGTGTCTCACTGGTGTCATGAAGCACGAGTGTCTCACTGGTGTCATGAAGCACGAGTGTCTCACTGGTGTCATGAAGCACGAGTGTCTCACTGGTGTCATGAAGCACGAGTGTCTCACTGGTGTCATGAAGCACGAGTGTCTCACTGGTGTCATGAAGCACGAGTGTCTCACTGGTGTCATGAAGCACGAGTGTCTCACTGGTGTCATGAAGCACGAGTGTCTCACTGGTGTCATGAAGCACGAGTGTCTCACTGGTGTCATGAAGCACGAGTGTCACTGGTGTCATGAAGCACGAGTGTCCTCTGGTGTCATGAAGCACGAGTGTCTCACTGGTGTCATGAAGCACGAGTGTCTCACTGGTGTCATGAAGCACGAGTGTCTCACTGGTGTCATGAAGCACGAGTGTCTCACTGGTGTCATGAAGCACGAGTGTCTCACTGGTGTCATGAAGCACGAGTGTCTCACTGGTGTCATGAAGTACGAGTGTCTCACTGGTGTCATGAAGCACGAGTGTCTCACTGGTGTCATGAAGCACGAGTGTCACTGGTGTCATGAAGCACGAGTGTCTCACTGGTGTCATGAAGCACGAGTGTCTCACACCACAGTACTTCGTGCTCACAGAGTGACCACAGTTAAAGCACGAGTGTCTCACTGGTGTCATGAAGCACGAGTGTCTCACTGGTGTCATGAAGTATGAGTCTCTCACTGGTGTCTTGAAGTATGAGTGACTCACTGGTGTCATGAAGCACGAGTGTCTCACTGGTGTCATGAAGTAGAGTCTCTCACTGGTGTCATGAAGCACGAGTACTCACTGGTGTCATGAAGCACGAGTATCTCACTGGTGTCATGAAACACGAGTGTCTGAACTGGTGTCATGAAGCACGAGTGTCTCACTGGTGTCATGAAGCACGAGTGTCTCACTGGTGTCATGAAGCACGAGTGTCTCACTGGTGTCATGAAGCACGAGTGTCTCACTGGTGTCTTGAAGTACGAGTGTCTCACTGGTGTCTTGAAGCACGAATGTCTCACTGGTGTCATGAAGCACGAGTATCTCACTGGTGTCATGAAGCACGAGTGTCTCACTGGTTTCTTGAAGCACGAGTGTCTCACTGGTGTCATGAAGCACGAGTGTCTCACTGGTGTCATGAAGTATGAGTGTCTCAGGTGTCATGAAGCACGAGTGTCTCACTGGTGTCATGAAGCACGAGTGTCTCACTGGTGTCATGAAGCACGAGTGTCTCACTGGTGTCATGAAGTAGAGTGTCTCACTGGTGTCATGAAGCACGAGTGTCTCACTGGTGTCATGAAGTATGAGTGTCTCACTGGTGTCATGAAGCACGAGTGTCTCACTGGTGTCATGAAGCACGAGTGTCTCACTGGTGTCATGAAGCACGAGTGTCTCACTGGTGTCATGAAGCACGAGTGTCTCACTGGTGTCATGAAGCACGAGTGTCTCACTGGTGTCATGAAGCACGAGTGCTCACTGGTGTCATGAAGCACGAGTGTCTCACTGGTGTCATGAAGCACGAGTGTCTCACTGGTGTCATGAAGCACGAGTGTCTCACTGGTGTCATGAAGCACGAGTGTCTCACTGGTGTCATGAAGCACGAGTGTCTCACTGGTGTCATGAAGCACGAGTGTCTCACTGGTGTCATGAAGCACGAGTGTCTCACTGGTGTCATGAAGCACGAGTGTCTCACTGGTGTCATGAAGTACGAGTGTCTCACTGGTGTCATGAAGCACGAGTGTCTCACTGGTGTCATGAAGCACGAGTGTCTCACTGGTGTCATGAAGCACGAGTGTCTCACTGGTGTCATGAAGCACGAGTGTCTCACTGGTGTCATGAAGCACGAGTGTCTCACTGGTGTCATGAAGCACGAGTGTCTCACTGGTGTCATGAAGCACGAGTGTCTCACTGGTGTCATGAAGCACGAGTGTCTCACTGGTGTCATGAAGCACGAGTGTCTCACTGGTGTCATGAAGCACGAGTGTCTCACTGGTGTCATGAAGCACGAGTGTCTCACTGGTGTCATGAAGCACGAGTGTCTCACTGGTGTCATGAAGCACGAGTGTCTCACTGGTGTCATGAAGCACGAGTGTCTCACTGGTGTCATGAAGCACGAGTGTCTCACTGGTGTCATGAAGCACGAGTGTCTCACTGGTGTCATGAAGCACGAGTGTCTCACTGGTGTCATGAAGCACGAGTGTCTCACTGGTGTCATGAAGCACGAGTGTCTCACTGGTGTCATGAAGCACGAGTGTCTCACTGGTGTCATGAAGCACGAGTGTCTCACTGGTGTCATGAAGCACGAGTGTCTCACTGGTGTCATGAAGCACGAGTGTCTCACTGGTGTCATGAAGCACGAGTGTCTCACTGGTGTCATGAAGCACGAGTGTCTCACTGGTGTCATGAAGCACGAGTGTCTCACTGGTGTCATGAAGCACGAGTGTCTCACTGGTGTCATGAAGCACGAGTGTCTCACTGGTGTCATGAAGCACGAGTGTCTCACTGGTGTCATGAAGCACGAGTGTCTCACTGGTGTCATGAAGCACGAGTGTCTCACTGGTGTCATGAAGCACGAGTGTCTCACTGGTGTCATGAAGCACGAGTGTCTCACTGGTGTCATGAAGCACGAGTGTCTCACTGGTGTCATGAAGCACGAGTGTCTCACTGGTGTCATGAAGCACGAGTGTCTCACTGGTGTCATGAAGCACGAGTGTCTCACTGGTGTCATGAAGCACGAGTGTCTCACTGGTGTCATGAAGCACGAGTGTCTCACTGGTGTCATGAAGCACGAGTGTCTCACTGGTGTCATGAAGCACGAGTGTCTCACTGGTGTCATGAAGCACGAGTGTCTCACTGGTGTCATGAAGCACGAGTGTCTCACTGGTGTCATGAAGCACGAGTGTCTCACTGGTGTCATGAAGCACGAGTGTCTCACTGGTGTCATGAAGCACGAGTGTCTCACTGGTGTCATGAAGCACGAGTGTCTCACTGGTGTCATGAAGCACGAGTGTCTCACTGGTGTCATGAAGCACGAGTGTCTCACTGGTGTCATGAAGCACGAGTGTCTCACTGGTGTCATGAAGCACGAGTGTCTCACTGGTGTCATGAAGCACGAGTGTCTCACTGGTGTCATGAAGCACGAGTGTCTCACTGGTGTCATGAAGCACGAGTGTCTCACTGGTGTCATGAAGCACGAGTGTCTCACTGGTGTCATGAAGCACGAGTGTCTCACTGGTGTCATGAAGCACGAGTGTCTCACTGGTGTCATGAAGCACGAGTGTCTCACTGGTGTCATGAAGCACGAGTGTCTCACTGGTGTCATGAAGCACGAGTGTCTCACTGGTGTCATGAAGCACGAGTGTCTCACTGGTGTCATGAAGCACGAGTGTCTCACTGGTGTCATGAAGCACGAGTGTCTCACTGGTGTCATGAAGCACGAGTGTCTCACTGGTGTCATGAAGCACGAGTGTCTCACTGGTGTCATGAAGCACGAGTGTCTCACTGGTGTCATGAAGCACGAGTGTCTCACTGGTGTCATGAAGCACGAGTGTCTCACTGGTGTCATGAAGCACGAGTGTCTCACTGGTGTCATGAAGCACGAGTGTCTCACTGGTGTCATGAAGCACGAGTGTCTCACTGGTGTCATGAAGCACGAGTGTCTCACTGGTGTCATGAAGCACGAGTGTCTCACTGGTGTCATGAAGCACGAGTGTCTCACTGGTGTCATGAAGCACGAGTGTCTCACTGGTGTCATGAAGCACGAGTGTCTCACTGGTGTCATGAAGCACGAGTGTCTCACTGGTGTCATGAAGCACGAGTGTCTCACTGGTGTCATGAAGCACGAGTGTCTCACTGGTGTCATGAAGCACGAGTGTCTCACTGGTGTCATGAAGCACGAGTGTCTCACTGGTGTCATGAAGCACGAGTGTCTCACTGGTGTCATGAAGCACGAGTGTCTCACTGGTGTCATGAAGCACGAGTGTCTCACTGGTGTCATGAAGCACGAGTGTCTCACTGGTGTCATGAAGCACGAGTGTCTCACTGGTGTCATGAAGCACGAGTGTCTCACTGGTGTCATGAAGCACGAGTGTCTCACTGGTGTCATGAAGCACGAGTGTCTCACTGGTGTCATGAAGCACGAGTGTCTCACTGGTGTCATGAAGCACGAGTGTCTCACTGGTGTCATGAAGCACGAGTGTCTCACTGGTGTCATGAAGCACGAGTGTCTCACTGGTGTCATGAAGCACGAGTGTCTCACTGGTGTCATGAAGCACGAGTGTCTCACTGGTGTCATGAAGCACGAGTGTCTCACTGGTGTCATGAAGCACGAGTGTCTCACTGGTGTCATGAAGCACGAGTGTCTCACTGGTGTCATGAAGCACGAGTGTCTCACTGGTGTCATGAAGCACGAGTGTCTCACTGGTGTCATGAAGCACGAGTGTCTCACTGGTGTCATGAAGCACGAGTGTCTCACTGGTGTCATGAAGCACGAGTGTCTCACTGGTGTCATGAAGCACGAGTGTCTCACTGGTGTCATGAAGCACGAGTGTCTCACTGGTGTCATGAAGCACGAGTGTCTCACTGGTGTCATGAAGCACGAGTGTCTCACTGGTGTCATGAAGCACGAGTGTCTCACTGGTGTCATGAAGCACGAGTGTCTCACTGGTGTCATGAAGCACGAGTGTCTCACTGGTGTCATGAAGCACGAGTGTCTCACTGGTGTCATGAAGCACGAGTGTCTCACTGGTGTCATGAAGCACGAGTGTCTCACTGGTGTCATGAAGCACGAGTGTCTCACTGGTGTCATGAAGCACGAGTGTCTCACTGGTGTCATGAAGCACGAGTGTCTCACTGGTGTCATGAAGCACGAGTGTCTCACTGGTGTCATGAAGCACGAGTGTCTCACTGGTGTCATGAAGCACGAGTGTCTCACTGGTGTCATGAAGCACGAGTGTCTCACTGGTGTCATGAAGCACGAGTGTCTCACTGGTGTCATGAAGCACGAGTGTCTCACTGGTGTCATGAAGCACGAGTGTCTCACTGGTGTCATGAAGCACGAGTGTCTCACTGGTGTCATGAAGCACGAGTGTCTCACTGGTGTCATGAAGCACGAGTGTCTCACTGGTGTCATGAAGTACGAGTGTCTCACTGGTGTCATGAAGCACGAGTGTCTCACTGGTGTCATGAAGTACGAGTGTCTCACTGGTGTCATGAAGCACGAGTGTCTCACTGGTGTCATGAAGCACGAGTGTCTCACTGGTGTCATGAAGCACGAGTGTCTCACTGGTGTCATGAAGCACGAGTGTCTCACTGGTGTCATGAAGCACGAGTGTCTCACTGGTGTCATGAAGCACGAGTGTCTCACTGGTGTCATGAAGCACGAGTGTCTCACTGGTGTCATGAAGCACGAGTGTCTCACTGGTGTCATGAAGCACGAGTGTCTCACTGGTGTCATGAAGCACGAGTGTCTCACTGGTGTCATGAAGCATGAGTGTCTCACTGGTGTCATGAAGCACGAGTGTCTCACTGGTGTCATGAAGCACGAGTGTCTCACTGGTGTCATGAAGCACGAGTGTCTCACTGGTGTCATGAAGCACGAGTGTCTCACTGGTGTCATGAAGCACGAGTGTCTCACTGGTGTCATGAAGTACGAGTGTCTCACTGGTGTCATGAAGCACGAGTGTCTCACTGGTGTCATGAAGCACGAGTGTCTCACTGGTGTCATGAAGCACGAGTGTCTCACTGGTGTCATGAAGCACGAGTGTCTCACTGGTGTCATGAAGCACGAGTGTCTCACTGGTGTCATGAAGCACGAGTGTCTCACTGGTGTCATGAAGCACGAGTGTCTCACTGGTGTCATGAAGCACGAGTGTCTCACTGGTGTCTTGAAGCATGAGTGTCTCACTGGTGTCATGAAGCACGAGTGTCTCACTGGTGTCATGAAGCACGAGTGTCTCACTGGTGTCATGAAGCACGAGTGTCTCACTGGTGTCATGAAGTATGAGTGTCTCACTGGTGTCATGAAGCACGAGTGTCTCACTGGTGTCATGAAGCACGAGTGTCTCACTGGTGTCATGAAGCACGAGTGTCTCACTGGTGTCATGAAGTATGAGTGTCTCACTGGTGTCATGAAGCACGAGTGTCTCACTGGTGTCATGAAGTATGAGTGTCTCACTGGTGTCATGAAGCACGAGTGTCTCACTGGTGTCATGAAGCACGAGTGTCTCACTGGTGTCATGAAGCACGAGTGTCTCACTGGTGTCATGAAGCACGAGTGTCTCACTGGTGTCATGAAGCACGAGTGTCTCACTGGTGTCATGAAGCACGAGTGTCTCACTGGTGTCATGAAGCACGAGTGTCTCACTGGTGTCATGAAGCACGAGTGTCTCACTGGTGTCATGAAGCACGAGTGTCTCACTGGTGTCATGAAGCACGAGTGTCTCACTGGTGTCATGAAGCACGAGTGTCTCACTGGTGTCATGAAGCACGAGTGTCTCACTGGTGTCATGAAGCACGAGTGTCTCACTGGTGTCATGAAGCACGAGTGTCTCACTGGTGTCATGAAGCACGAGTGTCTCACTGGTGTCATGAAGCACGAGTGTCTCACTGGTGTCATGAAGCACGAGTGTCTCACTGGTGTCATGAAGCACGAGTGTCTCACTGGTGTCATGAAGCACGAGTGTCTCACTGGTGTCTTGAAGTATGAGTGTCTCACTGGTGTCATGAAGCACGAGTGTCTCACTGGTGTCATGAAGCACGAGTGTCTCACTGGTGTCATGAAGCACGAGTGTCTCACTGGTGTCATGAAGCACGAGTGTCTCACTGGTGTCATGAAGCACGAGTGTCTCACTGGTGTCATGAAGCACGAGTGTCTCACTGGTGTCATGAAGTATGAGTGTCTCACTGGTGTCATGAAGCACGAGTGTCTCACTGGTGTCATGAAGTATGAGTCTCTCACTGGTGTCATGAAGCACGAGTGTCTCACTGGTGTCTTGAAGTATGAGTGACTCACTGGTGTCATGAAGCACGAGTGTCTCACTGGTGTCTTGAAGTATGAGTGACTCACTGGTGTCATGAAGCACGAGTGTTCACTGGTGTCATGAAGCACGAGTGTCTCACTGGTGTCATGAAGTATGAGTGTCTCACTGGTGTCATGAAGCACGAGTGTCTCACTGGTGTCATGAAGCACGAGTGTCTCACTGGTGTCATGAAGCACGATCGAGTGTCTCACTGGTGTTTTGAAGTATGAGTGTCTTACTGGTGTCATGAAGCACGAGTGTCTCACTGGTGTCATGAAGCACGAGTGTCTCACTGGTGTCATGAAGCACGAGTGTCCACTGGTGTCATGAAGCACGAGTGTCACACTGGTGTCATGAAGCACGAGTGTCTCACTGGTGTCATGAAGCACGAGTGTCTTAGTGGTGTCTTGAAGTATGAGTGACTCACTGATGTCATGAAGCACGAGTGTCACACTGGTGTCATGAAGCACGAGTGTCTCACTGGTGTCATGAAGCACGAGTGACTCACTGGTGTCATGAAGCACGAGTGTCTCACTGGTGTCATGAAGCACGAGTGTCTCACTGGTGTCATGAAGCACGAGTGACTCACTGGTGTCATGAAGCACCAGTGTCTCACTGGTGTCATGAAGCACGAGTGTCTCACTGGTGTCATGAAGTATGAGTCTCTCACTGGTGTCATGATGCACGAGTGTCTCACTGGTGTCTTGAAGTATGAGTGACTCACTGTTGTCATGAAGCACGAGTGTCTCACTGGTGTCATGAAGTATGAGTCTCTCACTGGTGTCATGAAGCACGAGTGTCTCACTGGTGTCATGAAGCACGAGTATCTCACTGGTGTCATGAAGCACGAGTGTAATTGTTGCCATGAAACACGAAAGTCTCACTGGTGTCATGAAGCACGAGTGTCTCACTGGTGTCATGAAGTATGAGTGTCTCACTGGTGTCATGAAGCTCGAGTGTCTCACTGGTGTCATGAAGCACGAGTGTCTCACTGGTGTCATGAAGCACGAGTGTCTCACTGGTGTCATGAAGTATGAGTCTCTCACTGGTGTCATGAAGCACGAGTGTCTCACTGGTATCATGAAGTATGAGTCTCTCACTGGTGTCATGAAGCACGAGTGTATCACTGGTGTCTTGAAGTATGAGTGACTCACTGGTGTCATGAAGCACGAGTGACTCACTGGTGTCATGAAGCACGAGTGTCTCACTGGTGTCTTGAAGTATGAGTGACTCACTGGTGTCATGAAGCACGAGTGTCTCACTGGTGTCATGAAGCACGAGTGTCTCACTGGTGTCATGAAGCACGAGTGTCTCACTGGTGTCATGAAGCACGAGTGTCTCACTGGTGTCATGAAGCACGAGTGTCTCACTTGTGTCATGAAGCACGAGTGTCTCACTGGTGTCATGAAGCACGAGTGTCTCACTGGTGTCATGAAGTATGAGTGCCTCACTGGTGTCATGAAGCACGAGTGTCTCACTGTCGGGAAACCGACACACTCATTCACAAATAGTATAGTCTTCCCTTAGCAGTATCCTCTTAAAATTAGAGAATGGGAGACTCCGAGACGTCATCGACATCGCCGCAGTATTTACATTATTAAACCACTGTTCATACAACAGTTTAATGTCTAAATTGAATAAAAAAGTGTTCAATAAGACTGAATATAATTATTAACACCTAAATATAGCTTGATTCCCTTGTTAACGTAAATTTAACTTAGAAGTGGAACCAGCAAAATATTGGAACAGTACACAAAGAGAGCGTCTCTGACAGACGCCACGCTCACACGTAAACAATAACAAACGCAGCCTTACGCTGCACATGGCTCCAGAGTTGGTTTAACATCTAGACACCTATTTACGTGTCAACAACCAGCAACACAGCCTATGAACAACTACAACAACGATTGTATCCGGCTTACCAAGTATTTGTTTATTATTCTAGTGCACTGTATAATATCAAAGATAAGTCGGTTATGATATATGGGAAACACCCCAACCATGTACGTGTACCCCATTTTTACAGCCCTCACATACCATGTTATACCTGTATTGATATGCTTAGGGAAATGTACTAACTCCTTGCATCCCAAACAGGTAAATTGTGACTTGGAACAGCAAGTAGCTGAGCAGTAGAACTATGCCTAGCTGAACTATGTAGAAGTTCAGCAGTGAGCAGTAGAACTATGCCATGTACCTAGCTGTTGCCAGCCTTGAAGGCCTCCACAGCCGCCATTGGCACCATGAGGCACAGGGCCACACCCACATAGATGCTAACATGACACAGCCTTAGCAGGCCCTTACTACAGGCTCAGATAAGGCCATTCTAGTTATTGTAGTAGTAGTATTCATAACTAGTAATAATTGTTGAAATAATAGTAGATTAGACCACCATATGTGGTATGATAAAATAATATAATTAAACTAAGGTAAACAATTGGTAGTTTAAAAAGGAGCCATTACAAAGTGGTTTAAGCTACAAATTGTCCCTCCAATTTATGTGAGAATAATTTCAGGCAGTTTTAACAAGTACATACAGTCCACTCAATTTCTTACCTACTAAGAAAAAATAAGATAAACTTTAATTTATTGAAGTCAATTAAAAAGAGATATACTGCCTGGAGTTTTTACCACATAAATTATGGTCCTTTGAACCTAGATGATTATTACAGTTAACCAGTAGGTACATTGCATCTAGTTATAAGATCCTGATATACATTAGTAGTGCAATATTATAGCAGAAAGACATTGCTATATTTACATTTTCTAGCCTAACTTTTCAATCTCATAGCAAGCAGAACTTTCAACAAAGCACAATTATTGTTCTGAGGCCTGTGCCAAAAAACTATTGTGCCCTTTTTCATTACAAGAGGTTGATAAGAGGCTACTTTACTTATAAGTTACTTATAAATGTTTTTGTAATTTAAGTATAAACCATTATTTTAATATTGCACCATTACATACTGCATACCACATTGTTTACAGCAAATTCTTGCACAAGGGTAGGACATTTTAGGCTGGTGTTGTACAGCAACCTAGTTTAATTTATTGTGCTAACCTGGTGTAAGGGTAAGAATTTTTTACACTTGTCTAGAGTTGAACATATATTACAACCTAGCAAGTACATATTTTTATGCAGTATTCATGACAACCCGAGTTGTGTTGTCAACCTGATATTCATACATATAATTATAGGTATAATTTAACTATAATCATTTCACCTTTGAGTGTTAACCTGTGTCTCTGTACCAACCAAGAGTGATAATGACGGGCTAGCTTGCGGAATACCAGCATTGATACAGGCTTACCACTCAAATTATAGCGTGTATGATTATACAGTAGTATATTTTTTAAATGATAAACAGCTCTAGTTCGGAAACTAGTTGCTTTATTAATTCAAGTGCCAAATAGTTAAAAGTCCATACGACTAGCAAGTACTTCCAAGATGTCTACACTCCAAAATGTAAAATTAACCCTTAAGGCCTTAAAGGGACATCTCACAAGGCAGATTAACAAATGTGAAGACATGAGTAATCAAACTCCAGTTAATTATGCAGCACTGGAAAACTATCTTAAGCTTACACGGAACAAATATGACCGTGTGTTGCAACAAATGAAACAGTATCAAGATTTACTTAATAATTCTAGTATTGATGAAGATACGATGAACAACATTCTCCAAGAACACTCTGATTATGAAGATGCAATGTTTGTACAATTACAACGCTATGAAGATTTGATAAACGCCCATAAGGCCAATATAAATGTTGCAGCTACAACTACCCAGAATCAGACAGCACCAGAAGTCAAATTACCATCACTCAGTCTCCCAACTTTTTCTGGAACAGAGGACGAGAATTGGGACAATTTCTGGAGCAAATTTGTCGATTCTGTGGATTCTAATGTCAATGTACCAAAGACGACAAAGTTTACGTATTTACAGAGTGTCTTGAAGGATGAAGCCTTTCAGGTAGTCTGTAATCTGAATCACACAGATGACGATTATGACAATGCTGTACAACTATTGAAGAAAACTATGCGAAGCCTGAAAGGACTATCAGAATTTTAACCCAGAAGCTGTTAGATATTAAACATCCAAATAATACAGCAGTCTCACTCCAAGCCTTTAGATTGGAGCTTGAGTCTTTGCTTAAGGCACTTAAAAATAAAGTAAACTTGGATGAATCAGACTGGATAATCCAAGTCCATATGACTCGCAAATTACCCAGGGACATCCTGGATAAGTTGTTTGTGTTGTATGGAAAGTCATATCTGACAGTAACAGAGATTACAAAGGGGTTACAAACCATCATAGAACGAGAAAGAGTTATCCCAGATGAAAAGCGACATCTAAACCTTCGTCTACTACTAATAGTAAACAACAGAGTACAAACAGTACTCCAAACAAATCTAAAACAACTTCTCCCTCCCCAAAGTGGAGACAAGGCAGTGTGGGCACATACGCAGTTGGTACCTCCAAACCTACAGGTAACGCGTCACCCAAATCGGTGACTCCTCAAGATACTGTTAACGTCTGGAGACCATGTCTGTTCTGTGAACAATCACATTCCATGTACAATTGCAGACGTTTCCCCGATCGTGCAACACGCATAAAACGACTCAAGGAGTTACATAGATGTACCAAGTGTATAAGGGAACATCATCCCGACAGCTGCACATCAACAATACGCACCTGTTATAGGTGCCATAAGGGTCAACACCATACAGCACTTTGTGGGGATTCAAGTACAAAGTCTGCCAAACCACAGGAGGAGGAAGGAACTAACACCTCAGTACAGCTTTGTACTGTGCTACCTGACATAAGTGTTTTCTCAACAAGGTCTAAACATAAATCAGCTCTACCTACTGCACGATTGATCATTAGAAATGGAGAGAACAAAGCCACCGTACGTGGATTATTTGATCAAGGGTCCCAATTGACCTTTATATCCAAAGAGTTGGTAGATACCCTGAAACTTACACCTGTAGAGGAGACACGAATAAACATAGCAGGATTCCTGACTGACTCAGGAGCCCGAGTTTTCAAGGTAGTACAACCCAAAGTACGATTAGGAGGTTACGAACAAAATGTACAAGCTCTAGTAGTAGATAGATTCCCAACAGATCTGTATGTATATGGTCTGGGACAACAGCCAAATTCCTAGAAAAAAGGGAATTCATTTGGCTAAATCACATCAGACAACCTTTCACATATTTGGACTGTTCCTATTGGCATCAGATCGTGTCTCCATAAGTTTAAGAAAGGAAAAAAACAAACACGGTATGAACGTGTTACCATCTGCAGGTGGCTATTTGCTAACAGGCCCTGTATTACGGCTAAACCAACCCGCACCTGTAGAACACCAACATGCCAACCCAGTAATGGTTGCATGACTAGGAGACCAGTCTCCCACTGCAACTCAGAGACATGTCCGAGGAAGAGCTTGATCCCCCTGTACACAGTTATGGGACCTGGCAACTCTCGGCATTGTCCCTGAACAACCTAGCCCAGATGATGACTGGACTTACAAACAATACCTGGACTCAGTTATATACAGAGATAATCAATACTGGGTCAGGCTACCATGGAAGCTGAATCACCCTCAGCTACCCGTCAACCATTTTATGGCACAAAACCAATTGAGATCACAGGTGTTGCGCTTACAAGACAACCTGAGAACTTGAAGTTGTACCATGAAATAATACAGAAGCAACTCGATGACAAATTTTTATCGAAGTGGTTACAAATGATAACCCAAAGGAAGGTCACTACTTACCACATCATTGTGTACAGAAGAATTCTGCAACTACCCCATTACGGATTAGTAATTTAATTGCAGTGCTAAAATGAGGCCGAGTAGTGTTTCGTTAAACGACTGTCTTCAAACTGCCCTAGCCTAACACAAGGCTTTACGACGTGCTGTTAAAGTTCCGTATGGGACTTATGCATATACGG
>WNGS01052365.1:3971422-3985000 GCA_020271785.1 Procambarus virginalis
CTTATCAAGCCTTATCTTTGAATAGATAAATATTTGTTCTCGTATGCATGGGAATATGTGCGTGCATGTGTGGCTTGTTTTTTCATAAATATATTATGTGTATTGTCTGCCTGTGTGTGAGTGTTGTGTGGTCCGTGGCTCCTGCCTACGTAAAGCACAATATAATTACTGCAGGGAGCGGCCTAAACACAGCCGGAGGTAATAAAAAGAATCCGTGGATCAAGCGAAGAGATTTAGCTCGAAGGCAATTTACCGTGACGGAGAAAATGTTGACCGTGGAGACTCAATATGACGATACCTCGATATCTTTTCCCCCCCGGGGAATGACGATACTTTCTCTTCTAGTTGTAACGATATTTTCTCCTTTCTCCTGGGAGAAACGATACGTTCTCTTCCTGACAATTACGATTTCAATTTTCCAAGGAATGATTAAGCCTCGGAACCTTCTATCTCCATCCAGATCAATACATGCTGTAGAAATAGACCGGAAAATGTATAATTTAATTCAATACCAGTAAATATATAGTGACCTGCATGACGGAACACACTGAATGTGGTAACCACCGCCCTGGAAAACAAACAAAAATTACCTAGAATTAGATATTTCACCAGACTTACCTCAGCAGAACATATATTTTGGATGTCGTTGAGGTAAACATCAAAACAGCCTTGGGAAACGTCAATAAGAAGACATATATTATATATATATATATATTATATATATATATATATATATATATATATATATATATATATATATATATATATATATGGAAGCAAGTCGACGAAGAACTCTGTAGAGTAAGGCAGGTCCTAGTCAACAACGGCTTCTCCAATGGTTTCATTGAAGACATCATAAGAAGGAAAGTGAAACGCCATGCAACCTCTGAAGATACAACTAACACAACACCTATACCCCCTATTAGACTATTTTACAGGAACTTCTTCTCCACAGCTCATAAAACGGAGGAAAGGGTCCTGAAAGATATTGTTAATAGAAACGTTATCCCTACAGACAAAAATCAGAAGATACAATTGACGATTTACTATAAACCAAGAAAACTGCCAACCTACTCATGAGAAACTCTCCAGACACAAAGCAGAACGCTTTGAAAGAGACCAATGTCGTCTATGCCTTCAAATGCCCACTTGGGGACTGTAAGCCCCAAAGAACTCAATATATAGGCAAGACAACAACATCTCTTTCCAGGCGATTAACGATGCATAAGCAACAGGGCTCTATCAAGGAACATATAATCTCTTCCCACAACCAAACCATCACCAGAGAAATCTTAACAAACAACACAGAAATCATTGATAGATACAGCGACAACAGGCGGCTTGACATCTGCGAGGCACTACACATCAAGAAGTCAACACCAGCAATCAACAGCCAATTAACGCACTACTATATTCTACCCACTTCAAGACTCCGCTCCAATATAGAAACATCAAGAAATACGGGCCAATAGGCCTTCTGCAGTTACAGATCTATTCTTCCCTTATACCCATTGTTTCGTGTTCTGTGTTTGTTCTCACCTCACCCCAAACCATTGTAACATGTCACCTCACCCAAATGCAGGTATTTAAACTCTGTTCAGTTATATATATATATATATATATATATATATATATATATATATATATATATATATATATATATATATATATATATATATATATTGATGCCTATAATGTGCAAGACTGTGCACGACTGTGCACAACCTACGTTAGAGATTAGACGACTCAACATACAACATAAATGACTGTGTGAACCAGACCTCCTATTGGGGACCCCATTGCCAGAACATTAACCTGAAAATAGGGCTTACCCTATTGGCACAGAAAATGAACTTCCGTGGTGTAAACCCTCACCTTATCGCAATAGGAAAGTGTTCTTGTTGATGCACCTAAAACAGCATCTTGTTGATGGTCCTATCCACTGGTTGCTTAGTGAATAGACTTATATATGCGTATGTTTCTACATGTAATCTTAGTTTTTAGCTTATTCTTAGCTCTACGTGTACTTCCATACACATATATAATATATATTTATATATGATCTGTATAATACATTAACGTGGTGATTCATTTTATATTTAAGACTCTGGTTCTCTTATGTTTAGTTTATAAATATTTAGGGTCATCCAAGGAAGACCAAACGAACAAACTTTAAACCTCCTCATTCAAAACTCCACCATCACGAACCATAAACATCTCAGGAAGATAAACACACACTTGTAATATGCTCTTGTCTAGGTTTGATGTAATAAACTGTGGAATTATGAAGAAAAATATTAAATGTAGTAAAGAGGCTTAACAATGTAGCCTAAGTTGTGTGCGTGTGTGTGTGTGTGTGTGTGTGTGTGTGTGTGTGTGTGTGTGTGTGTGTGTGTGTGTGTGTGTGTGTGGAGGAAGCAAGGGAGGTTGGATCTGTACATGCTCGGCCAACCCACAGACATGAAACTTTTCTCATAAGCGTAACGCGACGATGATATTGGCTTGCAGCTACTCGCTCTGTCCTGTTTTATGAACCCCGGCGGCAGCTACCATTCTATATTAATGTTCCTCGTGACACATACATAATATATATATATATATATATATATATATATATATATATATATATATATATATATATATATATATATATATATATATATATATATATCAATCATTTGAAAGATTATAGTCTAATCACTTTCAGATAACATGAAAAAATCCTTCCTCAGACTAAATAATAGAGAAAGCAAAATAGTACCCCATTACGCCATGATGAGCCTGTTTGTTGACTTCGTAAGGTTATGTACCTGAAAAAATATCAACATAGGAGTGCGTGGGATAAACAAAAGTTTTTAAAAGTATAGTAAGTTTAAAGGCTTTAATCTCAGATAATTTGAACGTCTCTTTGAGCCATTCCTCTTAGGAAGGTCTCGGGGATGAACGTAATCTTATAAGTAATGTGATGGATTTATAACAACAAAATTGCTCGTTTGTCTATATAATTTTAATTGTGAGGCTTCAAAAGACTTGTTTTGTAATTAGTTATTCCTTAAAACTATGAAATTCCCAAAGAAAGTTTTTTCGAATTATATCACATAATTATGGAATTCTAACAAGAACGTTCTGTAAAGGATTAATTATCATGTATTATAGATTCTTATAAAAACAATCGGTTTCAGATTAATTTGGTCTAAAACCTGTGAGATTCTAAAATTACGACCAGTTTCTATTTCAAAATGTTAATTGATTACAAAGAGTGTATATAATAGTGTATTAACGATTGTTTTGAGCTAATGATGTATCGTGAACTCAAGGTTTCAAACAATAAGTGAGAGAGAGAGAAATCAGAGGGAAAGCACCAAGCCATTACGACTACATAGCACTGGGATGGGATCAGGATTAGGATTTGGGATGGGACGGGAAAAAGGATTGGTAGAACAAACCACCATATTTCTTGTTTACGGGCCTCGGCACACTATTCATGGGGAACTCATTCATACGTCCAACGCCTTTTCATTTAGGCATGCAATTTAATAGGAATTCAATTCCATTGTGTCGATGCAGAATTGAATCTCGTAACTTGGCGAATTCAATCTTCCTCCTGGCGTATTCTAATACCGACTTCTCTCGTGCATTCTTTCACGGAAATATGAAGACTTAAATTTTTTAGAGTCGAGACAGAAGACAGATTCGAGGCTCTACTTCTATGAAAAGGCTTTTCCTGGCGAGGAATTATGAATTATAAAGATTAAGCAGGACGTGCATAGGCTGACTAAAATATTTGCAAAACTGTCATCTTCTAATAAGTTTGCTTATAATCAAGCTTTCCCTGAATTTCGTGATTGTGAATGAACCAAGCAGTGCTCCATATTGACGTGTTTTGTTCCCTGGATTCGAGTTTAATACAGTTTATAATTAGTAATATATTTCATGCACTGTGGAATAAAGAGGCTCTTCAGTGTGAGAGAGAATGAGGCCTTTCACTATGAATGAGTAGGAGATTCTTCAGTGAATGAGTAGGAGATTCTTCAGTGAATGAGTAGGAGATTCTTCAGTGAATGAGAGTATCAGATCCTTTAGTGAGAGAAAGACACTCCATCAGTATGAGGGAGGTCGATGTCTCTTCAGTGAGAGTATGAGGAAGGAGATCATTTAGTGTGAGGGAGCTGGAGATCCTTCGGTGTGGTGAAATATGACGACTGTTGTACCGACGGTTCTTGAGATGTGAGAACCAATTCAGAAGTTCATTTGACAGGACTCAGAACAAATAATATGAAAACATATCTTCATTTAATGACGACAAGAGGATTGAAATGATAGCTAAGTAATGAAGGTTGCAAGCAAGCGAAGAGCTGGAGGTTTGTTCTTTATGGAATCTGCATTAGGGTTGTCATTCGCTTACAGCTTGTTTTCTGAACATTGCTGTGGACTGGAAGTAAATTTCCACAATAACAATGCTCCGTTGGCAGAGTAAAAATGATAGCAGCTTTCTTTCTGTCAAATATGAATTCAAGAACTGACAAATATTTTATCTATAACAAACAGTATCGACATATTTATCAGCAAAGGTGAATTCCTAGAGGGCAGGTCATTAGGCACTACTTATTCATTCTAAACTGAAATATTCCTAACAAATACCGTTAAAATTACAACATTTGTCATTAGACATTTCGTATCACCCCAAAGGATATTAAGGAAACCCGACATACCCTTGCCTTCGGCTTCCAGACCTTCCGTATCCGGATATGGGAGGGCTCACGGGCTTAGTTTCATCCTCCGCTGCTGTCCTCGTAAATTATACGAAGACATAGCAGCGGAGCAGCTGTGTATTGCATTATATAGGAAACTACGCAACCAAAACTTTCAAGTCTGAAGCATCTGCAACTTACAATTTCGGCTTGAACATCCTCGTCCTCCATCAAGTGGTGCGTTCAGCAAACTAAATAGCCACATGTGCGGTCAGATGATTGACTAGGCACTGTTGTCGTCACTAGACTGACCGGACACTTGTTTGGTCAGCTAACTGGTTAGCCACTGGATTGGTTACCAAGGATTTGATTATAAATAGAGTTAGGAGTGATTTTAATTTGTTTCACTCCACGTCCTACATTCTCTTCACTCTGGGAGTTTCTTTCATCCTGCATTCTTTAATCCCTCTTTACCTCAACAACACTAAGAGAGCTGTCTCCTCCTTTATGATATGCAGTTAATCTTAACTTTCACCCTTTTCTGATAACTGCAAATAGCAGCAAATCAGAATTCATATTGTATCTGACTGATCATTTGTAAATTATCTCTGATTCAAACAATTCGGACTCACAAATCAGAAGCCATCCAAATGGCAGCCCATTTGAAAGCAATACTGCCAATACTATCCAACGACTGTTGTTAGCTCAATGTTATCCGTTGGGACCGTCACCCAACTGGTTGCCCACAAGTGTTCAGTTGAATGTTTTGAAACGTGTGTGATCTTTTAGCTGGCATACTATTTGTGAACAGATAACCGGCCAGCCACTGTAGTAATTAGTTGATTGGCTAATTATAACAAACGCAGTTTTCTAACTAACCACTGGTGTCTTCTGCTGGTAGGCTAGGGCAATTTAAAGCAATATGGCCAAACGAATTTATACCAAACGAGCGGATAGAGAGAATTGTTGCAGAAAATTGTTTACGAGACAGACAGTAAATCACAAGCAAACTAAATGGACGGAAAAAAAACTAATAGAGCTTGATATAGACACTAGGGATATAGCAGTGTCAAAGCAAACCCTTTATATAAAACGAACTTTCATAGCAGTAACAATCACGCGCGTGAAATTGCCGGGAATAAATGCATTTTTTTTAGTAGCGCGCAGAATGAAAGCTCCAGACTGAAGCAGAGCGTTTGGCAGGAGGAACAAGGAACGGCAAGTTGAGTGTGAAACGTTCGTGGACAAACACAGGGGAATTATACACGTCGGATATCAAACGTTCCTTGACAAGTAAACGTTTGTAGGCAAGCAAACAGGACGGCAAGTGATGTAGGAAATATTATTCTTATGGGAGTATTTGGATGAGCAAATTTTATTTCATATACACTTACAACAGGTGTGTGTTTATTCCTCTCTTTCTGTGTCGTTGATAGATAGATGTTGCTATCAGCTGTGTTTATCTCCGCCTGGCTCATTCATCGATAGATATTGCCATAAACTATAACATTCACTAAACGGCTAACTCAATATTTGTATCCTCACATATTGTTTTTAGCATAAAAGTTGATCTGGTTTATCAAAATGTATGGGTTTAAATTTTCTCATTTATGCACATCTGTTTGAGTATGTAGAGTCAAGCTTCAGCTCCTGGGAATTGTGATATACTTGTCAGTAAATAATTTAAAAATGGAATCATTTCTAATGTATCGTATATATTTATTATTAATAGAGTTATTAGTGATTTTAGTTGTTTCAATCCACATCCAACATTCTCTATACTCTGGGTGTTTCTTTCATCCTGAAATTTTTAATCCCTCTTAACCTCAACCAGACAGCACTAAGAGAGCTGTCTCCTCCTTTATGATAGGCAGCTAGTCTTAAATTTCACCCTTTTCTGATAACTGCAAATATCAGCGAATCTGAATTGATATTATATCTGACTGAATATTTGTAAATTATCGCTGCTTGATCCACTTGGGACTCACAAATCAGAAGCCATCCAAACGGCAGCCATTTGAAAGCAATATAGAATCGAAGCTCGTTCCAAAATCTGGATGAGATCACACAAAGCACTAAGTTAAGTATATCAAAGCCTACTTAATTGGCAACTATTACTTGCAATATATTCGCTCATGCCTGACGAAACACAGAGCGCGTATTGCATGGAATTTGCTGAATGTTTTCAGTATTTGATATCGCAATAAGCTTCCACAGCCTGCTAACTTAATACATATTGCATTAGAACCCGGGTAATTCTTGTCCCCGGGTGTTAATGTGCATAAGGGCACAAGAAGTCCTTGCTTTGGGAGCAGATTAAGAGGGAAGAGCTTTTCTCGGTATTTTTTGGCAATTATGTTTTAATAACTTTATTTTTATTACTATTACTACCACTATTGCTATTATTTCCACTATATATATTAGAAGTATTAAAGGTAGAATTAGTAGTAGCAACAATATGAGTAATATTAATAGTAATCTTAGTAATATTATTTATGTTATTTTATATTACTATATTTCACGTTCATGTTACTTCCCTGGCGGCTGTAAGCTGTAACTGCACTTTTGCACTCCTGCTCTGTGTAGCCTGTTACCTAGCAGTAAAATAGGTACCTGGGTGTTAGTCAGCTGTCACGGGCTGCTTCCTGGGGGGTGGAGGCCTGGTCGAGGACCGGGCCGCGGGGACACTAAAAAAGCCCCGAAATCATCTCAAGATAACCTCAAGATATATAGCTATGTAGGTGGGTTTTTGGATTGATCGCATTCCATTTTGTGTAAATAGTCGTTCATTAACGAGTTTTTTTAAATGTTGCGTTGACTGTGTATTTTGCTTTCCCAAACCTTGTTGCATATTCCATAATTTGGCGAATTTGGTTGAAACTGTCAACGAACCTGAGTTGTTCACGATAGATTGGTTGGTCCATGTTTTACCAATTGTTTGCTGTTGTTATGGAAGCAGAGACACTTGCAGTAACAGCAGTGACAGTATTGGTAAAAGTAGCAGAAGCAGTGACAGTATTACAAACTAAACTGCCAGTAGCAGAAGTAACAGTAATTGTAGAAGAAGTAAAATCGGTAAATGTAGTTGTAACAGCAGACACAGTAACAGTAGCAGCAGTATCAGTAGTATGCAGGCGATGAGCCACAATAACGTGGCTAAAGTATGTTGACCAGACCACACACTAGAAGGTGAAGGGACGACGACGTTTCGGTCCGTCCTGGACCATTCTCAAGTCGATTGTGACAGTATCAGTAGTAGTAGTTGCAGCAACAGTAGTAGTAGTACTAGAATATGTAACATTAGTCGCAGTGGAATCAGTTGCACTAATGGTAAACCAGTGTATATTAAAAATCAAGTTTACAAAGGAGCATTGGAGTATACCAATGTATCGTGACAGTGAGGTAGACATCAGAATATTGGAGTAAACTAGTGAATAGTGACACAGTTACTCTAACTATATTTTTATTGCATTCTTTACTCAATGAAAGAACACAAAAATTTGACGATGTGGTTTGAGAGGTGAAAGACTTTTTTAACTCATTTCTTCACAATGATTATATGCAACTCTACGGAGTTCGCCATCCGCTTTTCAACTACAATCAAGGTAACATCTGTTACTTCTGATTACCAAAGTCAACGATCAACAAATGATAAAAAAAAACGTGTAAACTAACAGGACGGGAGATAATGGCTGGTTAATTTACAGATAGACAATTTCCGGTTAGTAACTGTTGAGTTGGGTTAGGCTATACACACAACTCTCCTTACTGCCTCTCGAGTCAGTCACAATCACAAATTTGAATTAAAAATCTTTATTCATAAATATTTATATTTTTATAGTTGGGTTAGTTTACACAAATTTAAGGTAAATTATTTAACTAAAAGAAAATCATGATAATAGGGAATTATTATTAATATATACCGTATAATCTATATTTTGAATTATATTTAAACGCTACCATTTATCAGGGATTTAAAAAATCATCACAGGTGTCTAATTCAGATTCAAAAATCATTATTTCTAAAATTCTATAAAAATCATTACAATAATGGAACCACTAAAAAGATATACAGCTAAATCAATCTTACATTTGTGGGCATAAAATGAGTAACATTAAATTGACAACATAAAATGTGATGCTTTGAAAAAATAAAGTGTAGTTCCTATTAGAGCGGTGCGACAAATATTAGCTCAATTTAAATAACAATATTAAGATGATGAGAACCCGAGCACACAAGTAGTGATGCTTGCTGACACCTGTTACAGAGATACAGAGAGAAAGGAACTCTTACAGAGACAGAGACACCGAGAGAGAGATAGATACTGAGAGAAACTATAGAGATTGACAGAGGGAAACATACAGAGAGACAAAATAACAGATAAAAAAATATATATATATATATATATATATATATATATATATATATATATATATATATATATATATATATATATAAAATGAAGTTAAAGTGAGAGCTCTTGAAAAGAGAAAGAACACAGGAAGAGACCCCATCAGCCGGAGAGGTGAATGAAATAACAAGAGAGGCTCATATTCCAGCGAGTTTACGTCTCTTATGTCATATTTTATAGGTCGGCAACCACGCCCGCGAATGTCCAACATGGAGAGGCGGCCAAGTGCTTGCCCCAACATTCCCTTCCTCCCTCCCTACCTCCCTCCCTTTAACCCCCAAGGCCCGCATCGTCATCATCTCCCTCACAGACGCCACCGGCACCCATTCTCTCTCCACCACCATCTTCTCGACCTCCCCTTCCATCGCCTTTACTACAAAACCCATCACACTCCTCCCATTGTATTGATAACAATTAGAATAATAATTAGAATAACAAGAACAGCACCTCTGCGTCCACGTCCAGTTCCGTAGGTAAAAAATTGTCTTAGTTACGAAAACAATCATCATTATAATAATGATGATTGATGATGATTGTATTGATGATGACAGAAACTGTACTTTCTGACGATTGTTGAAAAAGACCAGAGGAAGTAAAGGGCATATGCAAATTCCATTTTTCACTTACATACTAAACAGTTTAATTAAAGTTTAATGTCTCACAGAGACCACGCCAGCGAACTTTGGAATAATATTCAACACGGAAAAAGAAGAGAGAAAACATAGAGAGACAGAGACTGAGATATACATGAATAGAGGAACGAGGGACGAAGAGTGAGAGTCTCGTTAAAGAAAGTAGACAAAGAGACATTTTTCCACTTTCTCTTAACTACCAACACTATCTGTTATAAAATATGAAATTGAACGTTGTTACTCCATTTCCTCTTCCCTGTCTAGTGCAGTCTCATGAAAGAAGAGAGGGAATGGAGGAGAGAGACAGACAGACAGACAGAGAGAGAGAGAGAGAGAGGAGAGAGAGAGAGAGAGAGAGAGAGAGAGAGAGAGAGAGAGAGAGAGAGAGGTTTTAATCACAACTCGGTTATATTTGCCTCCGGACAACATCGGAGGAAACCCATAATTAGGAAAAAAACAAACGACTGATGCCTTTGATCACCGTACATGAAGTCTCCCACTTTAAAAATGAACTTCGTGAAAGCTGACACATGAGCCACTATCAGCCTCTCCATCTCTCGAGCCCTCACAAGTGCTGACGTCCGTTCATTGGGAGCGAATAAAAAGGAAATGATTTAAATTCTTTGTTTTGGAATCGTAAGTAATCCCGTAGAGCCCGACAGCAAGCATTCGAGAATACAAGCAGGATCTAAATGATTTTCAGGATCAATATGTTAATGTCCCGTTCTAATCAGCGGTTCTTGGGAATACTGTTGCTTCAAGACACGGGAAGCGGCCTAGGTAAGAGAAAGGAAACGTGAGAAGGAGATATGTGAAAGAAAGTTTTAGGTAAAAAGAAGAATATTTAAAGAAACTTTAAATAGACAGTGGAATTGTGACTTAGGAATAATAAGAATTGGAGCGGAAATTCATTTAAAATGTTTGTTTTGTATCTGTAGGCTGTATGAAAAACAGAAAAGTGTAGGGATTAGCACTCCAGAAAATCATGCAAGGAGACTAGTCTTTTGTAGACTTGCTGGCAAGTGCTGGCATTCCAGAATCTCCATCTGTCTAAATTTCAATTCTCTACCTCACCTTCTTTTTTCCTTCTCTCTTTTTCTCTTGCTCTCGCTCTCTAGTGTGGCCATCAGGGCTCGCTGCGAGGAAGTTATTTTTACGTCAACGCTGCAAATGCAGTTTTGTGCCAGGCCTCAACCCGCAAACTTCTCCCTCAGATTGCATCAACGGTGCGTAGAGGTAATATTGAGTAGGAAGCGTGCCAAAGGAACGAGAGAAATAGGGTCAAACATCCCCTTTTAGGAGGGGAAGGGATAATTGGTAAGTGGACGTGTTTCATGAAGGTCGGGAGGTTTAGGGTAATTGGTTAGGGGGTTGATTTGGGAAAGGTAGGGGAGGTTGTGCAACTAGTTAAAGGGAGTTTCGTAGCATGAGGAAGAATTTTGTGTAAGTGGCTGGGTTTAGGGTATGATGGAATAAGGAATAAGGAATGAGCCTTACGGGAAGGGGTGCAACGATATAGCTGGTTTAATGGTGTTACCTGGGACAGAGTTTTGGGGGAACTGGGAAAGAAGTTAGCTACATAGAGGGTTAAGGTAAATGGTCTGGTTAGGTTGACTTGCTGGAAAAGTTTAATGAAGACGTTTGGTTAAAATCTATTAATGCAGATGGAATAGATGAATGAAAAGAATGAGAGTGAATGAAAACCCGGGTTACTAGGAGGGTCGAATATTATGTGAATCATGGAGAGCAATGTTTAGTGGAACAGAAAAAGGGTTTGTGGAGTTGAGTTTGGTTAAGTGGGTAAGTGTTTACTTGTGAAGATGTAAACTGACTGAAAGTGTTTAATGGAGTGGAAGAGTTTTGGACTATTTGAGGAGTTTTTTTTTCATAATTCAAAAAAATCAGCAAAATCAAGACAATAATAATAATAATAATAATAATAATAATAATAATAATAACTGTGACAATTTATAAAATGTTTATGCCTTATTATTTTAGAAAACTACTCGTACAGAATTTATAAAATACAAACTCACATAGTTTACCTGACTGTCAGACCGCTCTGTTTCTTTCTGTCTGTCTCCCTTTCTATTTTTATCTTTAACTTTCTTTCTCTTTCTTTCTGTTCGTTTCTCCATTTCTATGTTTCTCTTTCACCCTTTCAGAGAGAAAGATATTCTCTTTTAAACTCTTTCTATATATCTCTCTCTCGTTTCCCTTCTTTCTCCCTTTCTATCTCTTTTTGTTTTCTGTCTCATTTCTTTCCCTCTCTCTCAAACTATCATCCAATGTCGAAATTTTTCTTATTACTTTTGAGTGCTACAGCATCAGAGAAGACTGCCGCTTGGTCAGCATAATCAGCCCTCTCCGACCCATACTTTTCATATCCATGAAGCTTCATGCAAATTCCTGTCGTATCGGGCCGAAAGTGCCGGCACACCGTCGCTATTCAGGAAACACACTGTATCCCAGCCAGTTCATGAGTATAACTTCTATGGGCATTGTCAGGGAGGCGCATCCTTCCTTGCAGCGCTGGTCCTAGGGCCAGTAGGATGCGGTTATCCAGCGGACGCCTACCTTATTTGGTCGAGCATCGTTACCGTTGAGTTAGTGGGGGCGGGTGACGTGATGCAGTAGCCTCTGTGGACAAGAGCGGCCATAGAGCGAGGCCGCAGCGAGACCACAACGAGGCCACAGCGAGACAGAACGGGCTTGGAACGGCGTCTCCAGCCTCGCAGCTCTCACGCTACAATGAAGCCTCAAGAGGCCAATAATGAAGCTTCAGGGGACTGACGATGAAGCCACAAGGAGAACCGGGAATGAAGCTCCAGACGGCGCAGTAGCAGCAACGCTGTTACTGAGCAAGGAGACTGTAACCCCCTCCGGAATACATGTTTGTTACCCTGTGACGGATAAAGTTATAAATCCTGAGGAGTTTCCCCTTTCAAGGGCCTCGTCGCAGGGTGTGTTGCCTTGAGAAAACGACCTTTTTTTTACTGAGGAACGAGCAGCTGTGATGTGAAGGCGAAGGGAAACTTGCGCAATCTTTTCAGTAAATCACGGCCAGATAGTGAGCGATGCAGAAAATGCTAAATGAGGTGTATTCAATGGAGCTAACGGTCGAAGGTCAACCAATTGCTGCACGCAATTTTGCAAGCGGGGATTCTAAAGCTTACTTCATGGGAAGTTTGTAAGTTTTTTTGTATATCATTGTGTATATGTGTCTCTGTGTGAATGTATATGTGTGTGTGTGTGTGTGTGTGTGTGTGGTGTGTGTGTGTGTGTGTGTGTGTGTGTGTGTGTGTGTGTGTGTGTTTACTCACCTAATTGTGCTTGCGGGGGTTGAGCTTTGTCTCTTGGTCCCGCCTCTCAACTGTCAATTCAACTGGTGTACAGATTCCTGAGCCTACTGGGCTTTATCATATCTACATTTGAAACTGTGTATGGAGTCAGCCTCCACCACATCACTTCCTAGTGCATTCCATTTATTAACTAATCTGACACTGAAAAAATTCTTTCTAACGTCTCTGTGGCTCATCTTGGTACTAAGTTTCCACCTGTGTCCCCTTGTTCGTGTCCCACCTGTACTGAAGAGTTTGTCTTTGTCCACCCTGTCAATTCCCCTGAGAATTTTGTAGGTGGTTATCATGTCTTCCCTTCCTCTTCCGTTTTCCAGGGACGTGAGGTTCAGCTCCTTTAGCCTTTCCTCGTAGCTCATTCCTCTCAGCTCTCATTCCACTCAGTGAATGTGTGCGCGTGTGTATGTGTGTGTATTCACCTAGTTGTATTCACCTAGTTGTGTTTGCGGGGGTTGAGCTTTGCTCTTTCGGCCCGCCTCTCAAT
>WNGS01052365.1:4011129-4023596 GCA_020271785.1 Procambarus virginalis
GTCCTGGAGAGCCCCTGAGATAGAGATGGCGGCGTTGTGAGAGATGGAGAGGCTGCGAGGGGAAGGAATGGGGGGTGAGGATGAGGGGGAGGATGGGAAGAAGGATGGTGGTGCCAAAGACGCCGTGATAATGGGCTAGCCCCTTGGCGCTTCTTATAACAACGAACTCCGTCTCCTGATCTTCGTATTTTCTGAAGAAAAACAAATGTCGTCTGGCGTTTTGTGTGTCCCAGCACGTCCCGTAGGAGAAGCGAACCTAGTGGATTATGATGTTTTCTCTCCTCACGTTGTGTCTAACTATACTTCATTCTGGTTAATTATTTCCCAGCAGTTCTTTCTTCCCCCTCCTCACCCAAAAAAAATTAACCGAAAATTAAATATATATTTTTTAGAATTTGATTCCGCTTTGCAACCATTTACTCGATCTTTCATTGTAGTGTCGTGCGAAAAGAGAATACAACACTGCTTCCTGGATGGCATGTTACAAATGTTTTTCCAAGTGTTCTTCTCTGTATTTCTTTCCCATCACGTCACTCCATCATTGTGAATATACGGACTACATTGCGTCTTAGGTTAAGGTGCGACATATTAGAGTTGAGTCCGTGAATAGCGGAGCACCATAACGGCCACACAAGAGGTGGGACCAGTACAGGTCCACACAACATTTGGGACAGATTGAAATGTAGATATGATAGAGGTCGAGAAGCTCAGGAATCTGTTCACCAGAAGATTGACTGTTAAGAGGCGAGACCAAAGAGCCGAAGTTCAACCCCTGTAAGTACAACTAGGTGAGTACAGCTGGCCTCGCGGGTGAGTGAACAGCGCTTGGGGAGGTCGTATCCTAATGGCCCGGGTTCGATTCACGGCGGAGGCGGAACAATTGGGAAGAGTTTCTTTCACCTGATGCCTAGTAGTAAATAGGTACCTGGAGTTAGACAGATGTTACGGCTGCTTCCTGTGTGTGTGTGTGTGTGGTGTGTGTGTACTTACCTATTTGTACTTACCTATTTGTGCTTGCAGGATCGAGCATTGACTCTTGGATCCCGCCTTTCCAGCTATCGGTTGTTTACAGCAATGACTCCTGTCCCATTTCCCTATCATACCTAGTCTTAAAAGTATGAATAGTATTTGCTTCCACAACCTGTTCCCCAAGTGCATTCCATTTTCCACTACTCTCACGCTAAAAGAAAACTTCCTAACATCTCTGTGACTCATCTGAGTTTCCAGTTTCCACCCATGTCCCCTCGTTCTGTTATTATTACGTGTGAACATTTCATCTATTTCCACTTTGTCAATTCCCCTGAGTATTTTATATGTCCCTATCATATCTCCTCTCTCCCTTCTTTTCTCTAGTGTCGTAAGGTTCAGTTCCTTCAGTCGCTCTTCATATCCCTTCCCTCGTAACTCTGGGACAAGCCTCGTCGCAAACCTCTGAACCTTCTCCAGTTTCCTTATGTGTTTCTTCAGGTGGGGCTCCATGATGGCGCGGCATACTCTAAGACGGGTCTCACGTATGCAGTGTAAAGCGCCCTAAAAGCCTCCTCATTTAGGTTTCTGAATGAAGTTCTAATTTTCGCCAGTGTAGAGTACGCTGCTGTCGTTATCCTATTTATATGTGCCTCAGGAGTTAGATTAGGTGTCACATCCACTCCCAGATCTCTTTCTCGAATCGTTACAGGTAGGCTGTTCCCCTTCATTGTGTACTGTCCCTTTGGTCTCCTATCACCTGATCCCATTTCCATAACTTTACATTTACTGGTGTTAAACTCCAGTAGCCATTTCCCTGACCATCTCTGCAACCTGTTTAAGTCCTCTTGGAGGATCCTACAATCCTCGTCTGTCACAACTCTTCTCATTAATTTTGCGTCATCCGCAAACATTGACATGTATGACTCCACTCCTGTAAACATGTCATTTACGTAAATTAGAAAGAGGATTGGTCCCAGCACCGATCCTTGAGGTACTCCACTTGTTACTGTTCTCCAGTCCGACTTCTCGCCCCTTACCATTACCCTCTGGCTCCTTCCTGTTAGGTAGTTCTTCACCCATTCTAGGGCCTTTCCGCTTACTCCTGCCTGCCTCTCAAGTTTGTATAGCAGTCTCATGTGCGGTACTGTATCAAAGGCCTTTTGGCAGTCAAGAAATATGCAGTCTGCCCAGCCTTCTCTGTCCTGCCTTATCCTTGTTACTTTATCATAGAATTCTAAAAGGTTTGTTAGGCATGATTTCCCTGTCCAGAAACCATGTTGGTGCTTGTTTACAAACCAATGCTCTCCAGGTGCTCAACAAGTCTTAGCCTAATTATTCTTTCAAGTATTTTGCAGGGATGCTTGTCAATGATACGGGTCTGTAGTTAAGTGCCTCCTCCCTGTCACCTTTCTTGAAAATCGGTACGACATTTGCCTCCTTCCAGCAACTGGGCAATTCTCCCGACATAAGTGACTCATTAAAGATCATTGCCAGAGGCACACTGAGAGCCTGCGCTGCCTCTTTAAGTATCCACGGTGATACTTTGTCTGGTCCAACAGCTTTGTTTGCATCCAGTGTTGTCAACTGTTTCATTACCTCCTCTGCTGTCACCTCTATGTCTGATAGTCTGTCATTTAGGGTAATCGCTTCTAACAATGGGAGCTGCTCAGGCTCGGTTGTGAACACTCCATGGAAATTTGCATTCAGTACCTCGCAGATTTCCTTGTCGCTTTCTGTATATGCCCCTTCTGTTTTCCTCAGTCTTGTCACTTGGTCATTTACCGACATCTTCCTTCTTATATGGCTATGTAGTAATTTAGGTTGCTTTTTCGCTTTGACTGCAATATCATTCTCATAATTTCTTTCCGACATTCGTCTTATGTTAATGTAATCATTCCTAGCTCTGTTACATCTAATCCTGTTGTCCTCTGTCCTTTGTCTTCTGTACTTGTGTGTGTGTTGTGTGTGTGTGTGTGTGTGTGTGTGTGTGTGTGTGTGTGTGTGTGTGTGTGTGTGTGTGTGTGTGTGTGTGTGTGTGTGTGTGTACTCACCTAATTGTACTCACCTAATTGTGCTTGCGGGGTTGAGCTTTGGCTCTTTGGTCCCGCCTCTCAACTGTCAATCAACAGGTGTACAGATTCCTGAGCCTACTGGGCTCTATCATATCTACATTTGAAACTGTGTATGGAGTCAGCCTCCACCACATCACTTCCAAATGCATTCCATTTATTAACTACTCTGACACTGAAAAAATTCTTTCTAACGTCTCTGTGGCTCATCTGGGTACTACGTTTCCACCTGTGTCCCCTTGTTCGTGTCCCACCCGTGGTGAAGAGTTTGTCTTTGTCCGCCCTGTCAATTCCCCTGAGAATTTTGTAGGTGCTTATCATGTCTCCCCTTACTCTTCTGTTTTCCAGGGATGTGAGGATCAGCTCCTTTAGCCTTTCCTCGTAGCTCAATCCTCTCAGTTCCGGGACGAGCCTGGTGGCATGTGCGTGTGTGTGTGTGCGTGTGTGTGTGTGTTGTGTGTGTGTGTGTGTGTTGTGTGTGTGTGTGTGTGTGGTGTGTGTGTGTGTGTGTGTGTGTGTGTGTGTGTGTGTGTGTGTGTGTGTGTGTGTGTGTGTATGTGGAAAAAATAGTAATTAGTAACCGTTGATTGACAGTTGAGAGGCGGGACCAAAGAGCCAGAGCTCAACCCCCGCAAGCACAACTAGGTGAATACATGTCCTCTACGTCAGTCAGTCCTCTCTGACAGTGCCCTGAGCTCCACCTCCCTCCTGCTCCTACCAACAGATGCCAGCATCTTTAATATTCATCTTCTTTTTAGAATATTTCTCTGGATCTTTTGATAGATCATTACTCTCTTTTGAACGTTTTTCCACCCAATAGTTTCTTTGCCCGGTCTCTGTTTGTCTGTCTTTCTTTCTCTCTCTATATCTGTTTCCGTAGGCCTTCCTGTATAGCTTTTTTTGTATAATCCCGTTGCAATATCTCTCGTCTCTTCATTTGCCTCTTCATGCGATATTCCTTAACAGTTTATCTCCAAATGCAAATATTCTTCCTCTGTTGACCTTTTGAGATATTCTTTTTATAACGTTTCATTGTTAATTAACTTTTCAACTTGGTGCAAAATTACATAATTTTACATATTAGGTGCACATATCTAAAATTGACATCTTGGTGCATAACTCCTTCATTTCATGACAATATTCACTTGCTGCAGCTCAAAATCCATGCATAAAATCGACAAGAAAAATGGGTGGACCTCAGACAAGCCGCCGGCTTTCGATCCCCGTCGAGGCCCTTAGAGAGATAGTGGCCCTCAGGTAAATATATCATTTCTGAGCAAATTCTTTTACTGCTGCCTGGCGCCGACTCCATCTCACTTGCCATCCCATACCGTGTCTTGTAAGAGGCAATTCTTGGTTGGTTTGATGTTGGGCTTAGGTCTTATCATCCTTGGAATGGCTATTGAGGCCTCCACAAGAGCTAACTTGCCATCAATTCTGGACTCAGTCCAGAGGTAAGGTAAGGCAATTATCTAGAAAGAGCGCTAAACCTTTACGACTCTATACCATAGAGCTAATGTATATCTCTCAGTGTATATACAACGAAAATCGGGGTACTCCTTTCCATGTGTATCGTCGTGACTTACAATACCTCTCTGCTGGGTCGTTCACACCTAACGATGATGTATTCATACTTTATCCCAGAAAATATACGATGCTTAAACATCCATTTTCTTCAACAAACATTCGATAATTGAACATTTATTAGCATCAGAGAGTATTTGGTGTTCAAACATTCATTCTTTCGTTCGACATATTACGCATTTACTTCACGTCTATATGATAATCAACATATTATTATTAATCCTACAAACTGATTGCTGGTTGCTGTCTAATGTAGCATATTAACAGTCCCTTTACATATAAACAAAACTGTAATTACAGAATGGAACCAAAATTCATTTAGCATTATTAACAAGTGGTTCCCCTACCCTCCATTCACTTTTATATTGGTCTCAGAATGTTGATAATGTTATTACGAATTCACAAAATTTATTACAGTGATAAATTTGTCTCTCTCTCTCTCTCTCTCTCTCTCTCTCTCTCTCTCTCTCTCTCTCTCTCTCTCTCTCTCTCTCTCTCTCTCTCTCTCTCTCTCTCTCTCTCTCTCTCTCTCTCTCAAACTGTCCTCAGGCTTGCCTCACTAACGCGTCCAAACCCCAAGTAGCATTCACAAATTTTTCACAAACTGAGTACAAAATACTTTTTCTCAAATATAAATGACAATTGTCATATAAATGAGTTCCATGTATCGTTTGGCGTAGGTTAAGTTAGGTGATTATTTGCGTTTAATGTACATTGGTGAAGCATTTACAGAGTTGTGATTCAAACAGGTCGTCAGCCTAACTCTATTCGCAAAATGATCAGATGTGCAGACGATGAGTCACAATAACGTGGCTGATGATATGCTGAATAAACCACACACAAGAAGATGAAGAAATGACGACGCTTCGGTCCGTACTGGACCATTATCAAGTCGATTGTGATGGGAGTGAGGGAGGCACGGGCATTAGTAAGGCAAGAGAGAGCCTTACTTTTTACTTGAAATTCTTACTAATCATAACTCCCAGATCACTTGCCCAATTCGACCAGTTGTGAGTCGTGTATAAACCGTTTTCATTCGTAAACTGAAGGTTGAACGGGTGAGTTAACGAGCATTTGGCCATTGTTTATGAGGACGGGCTTACGGCATATACTAGTTTATTCTACAGTTAAGCTGTGTATGTACACATGGTTGTAAATAAGCAGAAATTAGTTCTATACGGCAAGCATACTTTTGGAAATCTTCCTTCGGTCATGAGTATGGTCATACTATTGTAATTTTGTATTGGGAAATTGTAATTCTTTGGATAAGAAAACATTTATCGAGTGTAAATTCGATAATATACATCCGAGGATCGGATGTATATTAAAATGTGTTCAAGTGCTCGAAGGTATATACAAAAAAGACAAGCAAATGCGTACACACATTAACGTAGATATTCAAACAATTACACTCATACATAAAAAACTCTCATACACGCACATACAGACATACAAATAGATACACACATTTTTATTTGCATACCAAGGTGGACTTGCATAAGAAGATGAACATTCTGGACACTGCAGAACGCCTCACAGTCAATATGAGGCAGTTCCAATGTACATTTACCCAAATTCATGTAAACTTATGTACCACTTTTGCTTTAAACAATGCAGCGTTTCAACATCTGTTATGTTAAGCGATGACTTGGGCGTCTGCTCTGCCCGTTTGTGTCTCTGAAACTTCAGTCAACACTCTGTGCTATATGCAGTACTTATGTACTTATGTGCTGTCCACTCAACCGCGAGGCTGTGTGTTTTTGTACGAATGTGAAATTAAAAGCACATTTAGTGACAGAAGAGAAGAGAAGGAGAGAGACAGCAAGACAATGTAGATACGTTCACTTAGCTAACGTGGACACAATACGTGAACGTGGACACAATACGTTACCAATACACAACCAATCGTTTATGATCCTGACAAGTAACAAGAGAGAGAGGATATCTGTATAGCGTCCAGGCCGACCAAGACCTTGATAATCACTTCAGTTTCGTCTAACAACTAATCATGGATTGTTCCACTAATTATGTGTAACGTAAAGTTACACATAATAAGTAACGTAAAGTAACGTAAAGTCCAAGCAACGTTGGGATAAACATTTCTTACGTGCATTTGAACTCAAAATACATTGTACCGTCAGAGTTGTTGATGGCTGATCGGGTGACTGAGGGCGGGGGGGGGGGACTTGTCTAATTCATGTGACATTTCGTTGGCCTTTTACGAACAAAAATTTAAATAAATGCAATTCAAGAGCTGTCTTGTGATGCGGAAACTTTTATCACTATTGTGTTTAATATTTGATGAACTTTGAGTATTAAGGAAAATATCACGTATTAGCAGGATATGAGAGGGCATTATTTCGTCAATATCATTCACGAACTCACGTTTATCTCCACACTGATCGTCATAGACACTTTCAGCGTCACCTTTTGTTTTGTTGCTTATATTTTACATGGACACATTACATCTACATATTACTGTGTATGTTAGTATATATCCTGCCATCAACCATAGTATCACTGTATATATATATATATATATATATATATATATATATATATATATATATATATATATATATTGCTAACAATCTTATCGTTGGCATTTCATTCACTTGGACCAACGGAGTCTGGAACGGCAAATACAGCAGCCCGTAGTCCTACCAACTGAGCAGCAAGCGTGGACAATAAGGAAGAGACACCCATCTGGCATGGGTGTCCCAATTGAAACTTTAGGTTTTCCCTAGGGTGCCACATGAAGGTATTACGGGTGTGGTTTGGTTAAGTATATATGTATGTGTATATATATATATGTATGTGTATATATGTATATATATATATATATATATATATATATATATATATATATATATATATATATATATATATATATATATATATTCGGGATCTTGAACGCAACTGAAGTCAGCTAAGAATTGAGAGTCATCGTAAGTGTTTGTACCCAACTTCTTAAAAAGTATTTCTCCTGGGGACTGTCCGAAACGGTTTGGGAGGGTCTTGGACTTGTGTGTCCTGATACTGGGAGCTGGACGTGGAAAAGGTGAAGTTATTGATTTGGACTTTGTGGACCTGACCGTGGGTGTGGAGAGACTCGATTTAGAGAGCTGGACTTGTGGGGAAAGAGACTTAACTCTAAGTCTTGCTGTTATTGTTATTATTGAGGATTTTTTACTGTAGTTATTGATTGTTTTCATGACTGTTCCTTCGTGTACTTATTGTGCTGCCAAGATCAATATAAAGTCTTTGTCTTTAAACTCTGTTTATGATGTTCATTAATGAATTATTAATCTTTATGTAGAATGGAATACCCAAGTGTGTGTGTGAGGTGTGAGTGTGTGTGTATGTGTACTCACCTAGTTGTACTCACCTAGTTGTGCTCGCGGGGGTTGAGCTCTGGCTCTTTGGTCCCGCCTCTCAACCGTCAATCAACAAGTGTACAGTTTCCTGAGCCTATTGGGCTCTATCATATCTACACTTGAAACTGTGTATGGAGTCAGCCTCCACCACATCGCTTCCTAATGCATTCCATTTGTCAACCCCTCTGACACTAAAAAAGTTCTTTCTGTGTGTGTGTGTGTGTGTGTGTGTGTGTGTGTGTGTGTGTGTGTGTGTGTGTGTGTGTGTGTGTGTGTGTGTGTGTGTGTGTGCAAATTCACGGGTGCTTGACACTCGAGCATGTAGTGAAACTATATATATATATATATATATATGTATGGAGCTTGGGTTTCATTATGGGCGATGCTCACAGGAGACTTTCCATATTACACGGTAATGGAGCAGAACAGTGATGGGGAGGGAGGAGAGCAATGTGGACTTTCCACTGTTAAGGAAGGAAGCCATCGAGGAGCTGGAGTAGGTAATGGAGCCTGGTTCCTGTGTCCAAGTTATGTCACGACCCAACATTGGACGAACTTACGTGCAATTATCGTTGGCAGCCTTCATATTCACACACACACACACACACACACACACACACACACACACACACACACACACACACACACACACACACACACACACACACACACACACAGCAGACGCCAACAGCGGTTCATTAGTGGGGAAATGATGGCCGCCGTCCGCCTGTTGACCTGCTTCCTTGTTAAGCTCTGAATAAGACCATCCAGTTCTGGCTGTCAAATAAACACGACAACCAAAATCTCGTAGTGGAAGAAAACTCTTTGTTCATCTGATAAATTTATCATTATGTTTATTATGATTATATTAACTGCTTTGCATATCATTCGACGCATTTTTTAATTTTTAGTTTTCTTTAAATTTGATTTTCATGAATTTATGTATCAAACGTATAATTATAAAGTATTGATATCCAGAGAACTACATTTTTTTTAAATAATTTTAGAATTAATCCATGGGATTTTAGCGGTCAGAGCCCAGCATTTACAGACTCGTTAAACCTTCGTTATTGGATTTAAACCCCTCTAGCTACCACTTCCAAATAAAGTATATAAAACTGCATGTATATTATAATTATTTAGAACCATCTTCTATAGGTCACATAACTGCCTAGAATCTATGTCTTGTAAACGAAATTAGAACACAAATTTTTTATTTCAAATTAGTTAGGATGTAAAAATCAGTTCCGATGAACAATCGAGTCGAGTTTCCCCTCAAATATGGGAAAGCGATAGTAAGAAGGAAGTATTTTAGCAGTTTTCTAACAGTTAGTCGTTAAGAAAACAGTGTTGACAACAACATTCACAAACGTCTTGACAGCAATGAATAGAAATTTCCAGATATAAGTAGAGTTAAAGGGAATTTCGTCTGATAAAGTCCGTATAATAGGAACGTCATCAACTTATAAAGTCACCTCTCATCTTGCCATTTCTCCTTAAAACGTATCTTAGACATAAACAATAATTCATCTTGAATTATGCAAAGCATCTCTCCCTGTGGGAGGGGAAAATTCAGCTCTTTTTCATATTGCTATAACAAATATAAAATTGTTATATAGTTTCACTGTAATATAAAAGTTGCATATGAATGATTCAGACGAACTATGTATTGTGTTTGTAAGAGAGACAAACAAAAATATTTCTTCCATCTTTGCAGTTTCAAAATGACAATACAAAACTTCGGTGCGTACATTTTCCAGACGCCTCAATTGCATTACGGTGACGCAAGAAAGATCGCTGTTGTGTGTGTTGTGAGGAGAAGAAGAAGTCTGATTGAATCAACCGAGTCCCTAATTAAGGTTCCTCCCGGGATGAGGGTGGCAGGGGAGGTACTATAAATTTTACGCCGGAAGACAGTTCAAAGGCAGCTGCTAACTTCACCAGGTTTATTTATTATTTTCATTTTAAAAGTCAGTGATATCTTTTTTTTCTTTTTCTGCAAGCCATTTTTCTCTGTGGTAATAAAAGGGCATATGCAATCGGTCTTTCTTCTCATTGCGGCTTAACAGAGATACAAACGATCACCAAAGATCGATAATTGAAAAAGCAGCTACTTTGCCTTTTGATCAGTACATCACCACCAGCTTCGTTACCCCCTCACATTTCTCCTGTGGCTCCTCACTTTCTCTCCTTCGTTTAATATGAACAGTTTCTAATTTCATAACGTTGTTTGGCAAAATTTCTGCAAATGACCGACCCTCCGACACTCCTTTTCCTGCGTATTAATCTATAATTAATTATTCGTTTGTACTGTCTTTGTAATCTATTGAGATAATGACATTAAGCATTCATCTCATTGTCATGACAACCAATAGAAACAAAATCATCCATTGTCCACCATTGCCATGGCAACCCATTGAGATAACGATTCCTGGCGTTTATACATTACTAATCCATGGCAATAGGGATTAAGGCATCCAGCGCCCTTCCATTATTTACATGCTTGTCCTGATGAGAGTTCTGCACCTTCTCCACAGAGTCTTACTCGTAGGTTCTTACACTTCATTATGCTAACTTATCCGTACAGAAGAGATACTCTTTAAACCTTGTACCTTGTACTTTTCCCGTTTTTCTAACGCTGTTAAAGTTAAACAAGAACTTCGGTGGTATCATCTCATTGGTTGTCGAAACTTGTATTGTTTGGCGCAGGCCTGACCATACTCTCCATAAGTAGGCGTCGGCAACTTAGTCTGGTTTTTTCGTGTAATGCTTTCACTTGTCTCTGTGTGATTCCGGTTTCTTCCTTCACATGACAAGAGGTTTGTGTTAACGCTTCTGAACGTACTGCTTCCCACCCACAGACTCACTCTCACGGTCACCCTACATTCCCTCCCATTTATAGTCTCCATAATTAACAATCCGCTTCTGCCACACACTTACAGTCACCCTAACTTTCCTCGTTGCTTCCTCTCGCTGACGGTCACCCTAGGTTCCCTCTCTGCTCACCTGTGCTTCGCTGCACCATCCAATTACCATACTTTTCTTCCTTCTCTTTCTCCCATTTATGAACACTATTCCCCCTGTCTCAACCCGCACACACACACGCCTGTCACCTTCTCAATCACCGTCTCCTGGATTCACCTCTGATCATGCGCCCGTAATCCCATTATCACGTATGTCTTCCCTACGTGTTCCTCTCTGCTAATCCCGCTGCAACTTATCACAATTAACGGAGTCTATATGCATATTCCCAGCGGAGGTCCCCTGTTTTCTGGAGCATCAGCAAACAGAGGTTAATTTAATCGAGCATAAGAGAGAGAGAGAGAGAGAGAGAGAGAGAGAGAGAGAGATGAGAGAGAGAGAGAGAGACAGAGAGAGACAGAGAGAGAGAGAGGAGAGGGAGAGAAAGGGGGACCTCGCATGCATTAGGGACATTAATGTATGAGGATTTTCTGTGCGTTCGCCTGTCCTTCCCCCGTCCCATCCCAAATCCTTATCCTGATCCCTTCCACGTGCTATATAGTCGCAATGGCTTGGCGCTTCCCCGATGTCCTTCCCTTCTCCTGTCGAGTTTACCACTTGTGTTGTTTACATGTTTTTTTTCTGTAGTACTTCGCTGATTGTGTTCTTGTCTGCTTGTGTCTGCATACATGTACTTATTCTGCTTGTTTTTAGCTACTTGTGCCTACCTACTTGTTCTTACCTACTTGTGCCTACCTCTTCTTGGGGAAACTAAAAGGTTTAGCTGGAGCGAGGTAGGACGAAAGGGCGTCTATGAGTAAGTAAATTCAGATGAACATCGGGACTGTAAAGGGGCAGTTCTTTATTTATGGGAAGTGAGTTAGTGGAATGAACTCAGAATAAGACAGTTGATACTAATTCTATTCATCGTTCCAAGGGTAGATAAGATATCAGCAAGAGGGGCTGCTAGTTCATGGCAGTTTAGCCATCGGATTTGATAGGATACAATTATAGAAGCAAAAAATAGATAGTAATGAAATGACTGGTGCATATTACATATTTACATATTACATTTTAAAAAGTACATTTTACAGAAAATATTACAAACTTGTCAACATGAAGTATATATATATATATCTATATATATATATATATATATATATATATTATATATATATATATATAATATATATGTCGTACCTAGTAGCCAGAAACGAACTTCTCATGCCTATACTATGCAAGGCCCGATTTGCCTAATAAGCCAAGTGATTCTTGAATTAATCTGTTTCTCGACTACCTAACCTACCCTAACCGTAACCTACCTACTTTTCTCGGCAACTAACCTAAACCTAACCTAAAGATAGTTAAGGGTTAGGTTAGGTAGGTTTGGTTAGGCTTCGTCATATAACTACGTTTAATTTTAAAACGTCCAATAAAAAAATTGACCTCATACATAAATGAAATGGGTAGCTTTATCATTCATAAGAAAAAAATTATAGAAAATATA
>WNGS01052365.1:4070381-4081851 GCA_020271785.1 Procambarus virginalis
GAGGCTGTGGCGGAAATGTTAGGTTCTTTACTCATACCAGGACGAGAACCCACCGTTTGACGCGCTCACCAACTCACTGAGTTTTTTTTTTTGCGCCAGCCAACTCACAACAAGTTACCTAATAACCTGCTCCCCAAAACTTCTACCGCAAGTCCCCAAAAACCGCCCACCAGGCAACCGAAACCGCACCATCAGGTTCGGTCAAGCTGAAAATCATAGTACTGAACAACTATGAACAATTTGAGCTCTGCAGGAGTGGCGACATGGAAGGGTAAGACTGAGGGGGTGGATAATAGAGGATATATATATATATATATATATATATATATATATATATATATATATATATATATATATATATATATATATAAAGAGAAAATTGGTATAAGAAAGGAGGATATATAAGAGGAATGGCAATAAGACAGGGGATGATAGGATGGGAAAGGTGAAGATGAGACGAAAGAAGCTGGCATGTGAGCAACAACAAAGATGAAGAGCTCGAGGGGGAATATATTAAGATAAATGTTGAAGCAGTATAGATGAGATGTAGCACTGTGGAAGAAGGGGCAGCATGGAGGAAAGGGTGGTATTCTGGAGGCAGGAAGGAGGAAGCTCATTATGAACGAAGAGGGAGGAACCCCTTGTTAATCCGAGCTTAACAGCATTGCCAAGTACGGCACGACCCTCCTCCCTTCGTCTCCTCAGGAATACTAAAAATCCTTGATACTGCTGATCTGGCTACGATATAGCCTTCCTGAAATACACAGGGAGAAATGTATATTTGCCGCTCTTGTTAGAAGCAAAATGTGATTATTTTTGTGTGTAAAACATTCACTCACCCATACATTCATTCACAAGCGTACTTAAACATGCAGTAGAGAGAAAGAGAGGGGCTAATAAAGAGAAAGGAAGGGAAGGGGAGAAGATAAAGGCAGAGAAGTGGCAGGGAAGGAGAGGTAATGGGAAATATTAAGAGAAAGTGATAACGAAAACCCAAAATAATTGCAAGAACAATTAGGACTGAGACGAATAAAGAACATCAACTTCAAAACAGGAGATCAAATATGAAAAGTACAAATAAATAGTAAAAGCCATAAATTCTTCAATTTAAAACTAGTTCGTAACCAATTCCACTAATACTGAGCCAATTAAAATCCTCCGTTGTGCCAATACGCAACACTTGACTCGTCGCAGATTCACAAAGAAACCTGAAAATGTCGATGAGCGTTCGTTCGTAAAGGAAGCAGAAATTGAGCATTAAGTGATTATTCTTGCAGCAAATCTTCATGATATTCTATGTCCAGAGAGTCTCTCTCTCCCTCTCCCTAACTCTCTCTCCCTTTTTAAGCTAACACTACCCTCTCTCTGTCTCTGTCTGTCTGTCTGTCTCTGTCTGTCTGTCTGTCTGTCTCTGTCTGTCTGTCTGTCTGTCTGTCTGTCTGTCTGTCTCTCTCTCTCTCTCTCTCTCTCTCTCTCTCTCTCTCTCTCTCTCTCTCTCTCTCTCTCTCTCTCTCTCTCTCTCTCTCTCTCTCTCTTTTCTTGGTGGTTGATAGGTAGTAGTTGTAGTGAGAAAAAAGAGATGATTTTATTTTTCCATATCGGTAGGAAACAGTACAAATGAAGCGTCTTTTGGCCCAAGCATGCTAAACTGCATGTCATGGTGTTTAATTCCCATAGGGAAAAGGCTAGTGGTCCTCTTGAGTTATCACTTCCGGTTGAATTCTCAACGTTGATTCTTTCAATCAAGAGTTGTTTACCCAAATTCAAGATAATACGAATTTAGATTCCATATGGTGCCACCATCATGCTGTTAGGAAATGTCAATATCCAAATTGTTGCTAATCAATCACTCTCAACCGTTCAGGATTTCGTTTTTGTCGCTGCCACAAACAAAAATTTTGACAAGATAAAATTCGATATCAGCCACGAGTGTGTGAAATTACCTATTGCATTCTGGGGCAAGATGGCACTGAGGCGATTTTTTCCCCAGTCTCCCAGTCCCTTAACCCCCTTCCACAACCCTCCCCCTTCTCATCTCAGCCTTAGGCGAAACCTAATAAACTGAACGATTTCGAGTGACGTGCCTGATTGGACAAGGGTTCACAGTAGTTGAGGCAGTTAGTGTGTAGAGGCCGTTTGGGTGAAGGAAAGTCATGTCTTGTGTGAGAACGTATAATGGGGCATGCGGAGGAATGTTTAGATACTCTTATGGGAGGTTTGGATGAGTGTTAGCGGTGTTTGGATGAGTGTTAGCGATGTTTGGATGAGTGTTAGGATGTTTAGACGCGTGTTAGAGATGTTTGGATGAGTGTTAGGGTTGTTTGGATGAGTGTTAGAGATGTTTGGATGAGTGTTAGGGTTGTTTGGATGAGTGTTAGGATGTTTAGACGAGAGTTACGGATGTTTGGATGAGTGTTAGGGATGTTTGGATGAGTGTTAGGTATGTTTGGATGAGTGTTAGGGATGTTTGGATGAGTGAAAGAATGTTTGAATGGTTAAGGTTTGCTTAGGCGAGCAACAGAAAATACAAAATTAAAATAAACCAACTTAGAAGCAAAAATACAATAGAATCCTTACCCATCGTTGAAACTGCTTTGTTTTGTCTACATGTGACTGACAAAATGCTTTAAATATTAAAGTTGAGTAGAACAAATAATTATATAAAGTATGATGGAATTTGAAGTAGAACATTTATTAACGTTTACACAACACATTAATCGTCTCAGAGTATTGACAATATTATTTATTTCACATATTTTAAAAAAGCAAAACAAATGGAATTTCTGAAATAGTTTGGTGAAACTAACGAAGACAATCTCGAACAGATGAAATTTATTTCGAGAAAATATGAATAACTCGGCTGTTCTACAACTATTATTCATAAAGTAAAAGTTCTAAAATGGGTAAAATGCAACATGGCAGCCACAGATAAAATAAACATTAATCAATGTAAATCTGGGTGATTAGTTTTGCCAAGCGGCAGTCCTAATTAGAGAATAGATTCTCACGAGTCATTCTGTAACCCTATGAAAGACTGCATCTCCACACAAGTCTTTCCGTAACCTTCTGAGAGACTGCATCTCCCCACGAGTCTTTATGTAACCCTGTGAGAGACTGCATCTCCCCACGAGTCTTTCCGTAACCTTCTGAGAGACTGCATCTCCCCACGAGTCTTTATGTAACCCTGTGAGAGACTGCATCTCCCCACGAGTCTTTATGTAAACCTGTGAGAGACTGCATCTCCCCACGAGTCTTTCCGTAACCTTCTGAGAGACTGCATCTCCCCACGAGTCTTTCCGTAACCTTCTGAGAGACTGCATCTCCCCACGAGTCTTTATGTAAACCTGTGAGAGACTGCATCTCCCCACGAGTCTTTATGTAACCCTGTGAGAGACTGCATCTCCACGCGAGTTCTTTTATAACACTGTGAGAGGCAGCATCTCCACACGAGCCTTTCTGCACCCATGTAGGAGACTGGATCTCCACAAGCGTCTTTTCTAACCTTTAATATACCTTACAAAGCCGCTGTTCACTACCGTTAAATATTCAGATAAAGTAAGTCAACATGGTAGCGTTTTGTTGCCCTTCTGCTCTCTGACAGAATGTATCATGTTTTCCTGAACGTAAGACCCCGGCTTGCAGTTTGTTGACTTTAGCGGGTGATTGGCCCAGTAGGGATCCAAAGCATGGTTGGTTGGCTTCCTCGCTACAGAAACCCTTTACATGGCAGTACTGGTGCTGGATTTGGCGTTGTTGATGGTTATGTTGCAGAAAGGATGGTGATGTTGATGTGGCAATGATGTTGTAATGGTGATGTTGCAATGGTAGTGTTATTATAGAGCCTCTTGGATCTGTGCCTATTCTTCACACGCTTACCAGTCATACGGAAGAATTACATTGCCTCTAGTGTCATATGGCACTTTATTTGTTGTTGTGAGCTTGCAATAAGTTGTTTAAAGTGTATTTCATGATAATTTGTTTGCTTCCCTTTTAAAGTTATTTTCAACTAAATGTAGGTTCACAGAAAGTTCAGCGGAGAGGTCACTTGACTGATGACTTGGATAAAACACGTGATCTCGATTAAATTCTAAACTCAGGTGTTGAAGCACAAAGAAACACGGTGTGTTACTATGTGATATAGGAAGATTGTCCGTCGTGTAAATACGATGCTTCTGTTCGCTTGTCAGGAGTGATACGGAGGATTTCAAAAAGTCCTTCTTAAAATGTTATCACACTTCTTGCTGTTTAAATTTATCTTGTACAATGGAAGGAATATGAAAAATGGTGGTGATGCCGAGTTGGTATCATGTGAACGTAAGATTATAAGAGATCCTCATCAACCATTGATTGTTTGGTTTAGTGGACATATTACGGATCTATATCTTTATTACTGGATTGGAAATCATTCCACAAGCAAAGGAAAGGCCGAGGGAGGGAATCTCGTCTTATATACCATACATCAGAGCTATTCTGAACACCCCCTGATTGAATTGCTGTGAAGTGACAATGTTGCCAAGCAAGCAGCAAAGTTGTGGCAGTTCAAAGGGAAATTAAAGAGACCATCCCTTGGAATCTTGAACCGTGAATTAAGAGCATCTCTCTGTAGGTTCTCAGTTATGCAAGTAAATATCTATAATTTGCCGAGTTTTCAATACTTGTTGACACCTCGATATTATTCCTTTTCGTTATTTTCTTCTCTTGTGACTACTTATTGTCGGGGTTACTTTACGTGTATTGCTATGTATTGACTTAAAACCTATCACCCGCATGAATGTTATTAAAGCCTTCGTGCATTATTATTATTAAAGACTTCACAGCAGCTTACTGACCAATAAGCAAGTTTACTCTAGCCGTGAAAAACAGCCCAGGGCTGAAGTAAGCTCCCAGTGAGAAAATATTATGGTAATGAGTGGCATTGAACTCTCGTCTCTGGTGCTTTCCAGACTCCAAGTCAAGTAGAACTTTGGACCAGATACTTTTAAGCCCATCATGGTACGCCTGGTTGTGTGTGTGTGTGCCTCTGGGAAGTCAAGAGAATCTATCCATTGATAAAATATTTGTTTTACAGATTTAATATTTAAAGATGTATAACTTTTTTTCTGGTTTCATTGTGTATGAGCTCTCAGTGTTTGTACACTGAGCAATTGGGTATTGCTCAAGTGAGAATACTCATGGTGGGATTGATGTTGTGTTTAACAACTTCTGGAAGCGTATTTAAGGCCGTGACACATGCTTACTGACCAATTAGCAAGTATACTTCGTGAATAATGTTCACAACTAAAATGAATAAAGTGTATACACACCGATAAGTGAAGTAAAGCAGTAAAGCCATTGGTTATATATTACTTATAAAGATGTAAATTATTTTCCAGTACTTATAGGCTGATTTAAATCAAGGAATACTTACTTGAATTAAGAATATTGTTGCATTAACTCGGCTGACCATCTTTAATGTTTTTCATATCAAAGTCCTCGGCCCCTGGGTCAGGAAAATTTATTTGTAATGTTTTTATTGCGCTGAGAAATATGAAGTCAAACATATAATCCCGATGACATAATATGTACCTCTAAAATGTTAAATATCTTTACAAACATTACTTCCTTCTTGTGACTGAAATCTTTTACTATTATTTCTACATTATTGAGTGTACTGCTCGGTTTGACAGCATCAATGTTGACAAGTGAGTATTGATTAATTATTGATTATTAATGAATTTATTGATTAATTTGTCTTTGAGTGAACCAAATGTGTGATTTAACACATTATTCCTTCGTACAGAGTTTGCATATTTTTTGTTTGTTGTATTATTTGGTGTATATTTTATTTCATAGTATATATAAATGATTATTCTCTACATTTATAACCTCTCATGAACAAGATCTCAATGTGGACCGATTTTTTTTATAGAATACACTACCTATCTCACTTAAGATCACTGAAGTTAAGCAATAAATGTTCACGAGATGAAGTTGTGTTCCACGTAGCGCTCTAAGTGGAGGCAACAACTGAGTCATTAGCCAGGGACCACTTATTCCACTTGTTTTGCCAAGCAGCTTAAATTGTTTGAAGGGAAACTAAACATTGGGTAGCGTATCAGATAACAGAGTGAACGCTAAGTTTGTGGCTTCCTGAACCAGATTACTGAAGTGTTGTCCATCAATAATACATACTCATAAATACCAACATTTATTGGCGTATATGTACTGTAAATTTGTTGCTATGCTCAAAAGCTACAAATAGCTTGCTGGTTGTCAGCAAGCTATTTGTAGTGATCTTAATAAGCCAACAGAGGCTGATAGGCCTTAACCCGCATACCTAACCGAAGCATCAAGGTGCAGGAATCCGCTATGTTGATTGTGCAAAACACAAAGTTATACTAGTACAGTTTAGAGCACCATCATTAATTGCAAATCAAAACTGTTAGCCTAAAGTGTATATGCTAATATCGAACTGCTAAGAGATATTAGCAACGTCAGTATATAATAAAATCCTGTAACTAATGACTTAGGTCAATGAACATTTATATTATGCTTGTAACATTGGTAGAGAAAGTTATTGATAAAGATTTTGTCGGGATGTAGGTGATGGTTGTAGTCTTCGGCGCAGGTCTTTTTTTTTCCCCTACCACACACATGGCCACACATCTGCAATGCTAACCAGAATATATATATTCTCTTCTGTCTTCCATGGACCATGTTAGAGATCTGTTAAACATATAGTTCAGTGATTTATTGAACACTCAATCACAGAAGGTGATTACAGTGCTGATAAAATGCTAAGCTAACTACATGCATAAATACATAAATACACAGAGGTACGGCTACCCTACATAAACAGTGTTCGATATGTCTTTTTACGTAATGGCATCAATGTGGTGGTGGTGGTAGACGGTAGACACAGTTGATTGTGGTGGACGCAACAGGTTGAAAATATACCCCAACACTCTCTCTCTGTCTCTGTCTCTCTCTGTCTCTCTCTCTCTCTCTCTCTCTCTCTCTCTCTCTCTCTCTCTCTCTCTCCTCTCTCTCTCTCTCTCCTCTCTCTCTCTCTCTCTCTCTCTCTCTCTCTCTCTCTCTCTCTCCCCCTTCTCTCCTTATTTCGTTATTCATAGTGGTAGCAGTAATTCGGGCCGATGTTTCCGATCTTATTCACACTCGATTAATCATTTCAATTTCTTGCAGTGCACTGCGTCGTTAAATTGCAGTGCCTCCCTGCATCGCACCACATCCTCACACACCATATTCCGCCACATTATCTCATTCCTCCTTCGCATCGCATTCATCTGTCACATGGTACTCAAGCCCAGCATCGCCCTCAACGGGCGGCTTCATAGCAATATGGGAGTCATCTCCAAGTAATTTTCCAGGTAGTGGGTAGAGCGCTCGCCTGTAGCCACTTCCAGGCGATGCTGGAACAAGTTTATGTCATTATCTTCATCTGGAAATTTGGGAGGGAAGAATAGAATAGGCAATGATTTATTGGAGTAGGCAATGACGAATAGGGGTAGATACTGATATATATTGGAGTGGGCAATGAAGTATAGCGGTGGGTACTGAAATATTAGAGTGGGCATTGAAGTACAGGAGTCGATAATGATACATTGGAGTGAGCAATAAAGTATGTTCGTGGATGCTGGTATATTGGAGTGGGCAATTGAAAACAGACGTTAGTTAATGGAGTATGAGTGGTGGGTCCAAGGAAGTGTAATTATGGTCAATAAATAATAACGTAGGAACTAATGAATTAGGATAGACAAGAAAAGTGGAAAGGCGAGGAAAAATAGATGGGCAAGTATGGATAAGGGTGTTTCATGAAAGCCTAATGGTATAGAATAAAGACAGTGGTATATTAATAATTCGAATTAAATTCGGATAAAACACCTACACCTATATATTTATGTAGTTTCTGTAAAGCTGTCAACTGCACTAAGTCTCTGCACTAATAATTGATTATTATGTAAATCTCGTCCAAACCAATACTCTCAGACCTGGATAATGCTCTCAGGAGATTGCGAAAGATTTTGTACAAGTCGAATCTTCACAAACGGTCTTGCTTCATGCAGGTTGGAGTTCAATCCCGACCGTCAAGTGGTTGTGCATTATTCCTTCAACCCCGTCCCATCCCAAATTCTTATCCTGACCCCCCTTCCAAGTGCTATATAGTCGTAATGGCTTGGCGCTTTCCCTTGACAGTTCCTTTCCCATCGAATCTTCACATAAAAACACACGAACACATGTGTGGTTTTTATTTATTTTATGTTATTATCTCTGCGATAAAACATTACCATTACGTATATAATTTAAAGAATTGAATAGATTGTATTCGTGAAGATTTTTTTTACAAGCCAGCTCACTAAATAGTTTGTTTCGATATTGATTCGGAGATAACTATTTTCCCTAAACAGTTATATAATTTAAATTTGGTATGAAACAAAAACAAGACACCTTGACTATATTAGGAATCCTGGAGCTGCAGGAGTTGTAACAGAATTGGAGATGGTTGTGTAGTGATGGTGCCACTGGTGGTGATAGTGGTTGGGGTGATGGTGCTGATAGTGGTTAGAGTGATGATACTGTGGCTCCCCTATCCCCCTCCCCACCCTGATTTACCTTCTCCCCTTTCTATCCTAAATTTATTATTAAGACACACTCAAACAACTGCATGAGTCTCAGAAAATATATTACGATCACTAGGGATCTCACACCATATATTTCACACTTGACAATGTGACACTTGCTTGTCAATTGCATAGGGGGGTTTATTATTGATATTATTTCTTAGAATATTTAACCTAGGCTTTCCCCGATCAGCCTATGTCCGTCCCGTACCCCAAACCATTTCAACTGCAAATTTTGTTGAAGCTTGCCCCAAGCCTCTAGCGTCCAACTCTTAACAGTCAAACAGATAGGAAAACATTCTCTCTTATAGGCAAAGATTTAAAAAAACATACAAATATGTAAGCAAAACAATTCAAAACTGCAGGCCGCCTTGCATGCCGGAGTGTATAATTAATTAAACATACCACTGTGAAGAACAGCAGTGGAGAGCGGCAGGCCAGAACTCGCCCACTTGTGAATTTCTAATCCCAAGTCTGTTTTCCCTTCTAGAATCAATGTTTGCCATCCGGCCCGGGTAGTGTTCTCTGCCAACTCCATTTCCCCCGCTTCTCCCACTTAACATACAGAGTCGGTGGGAAGTGCCTCTGATGCAGGAGAAATATAATTCTGCAGACTATAACAGGTATGCTCAATTACGCGAAGTTAAATTAGGTTCTGGTAAACGTGGATTCATAAATTACGGTGGAGTCATACACTAATGTTTTTTTTTATTTGCCAGAAACTGCAGCTTTGCTTGTCTAATCTGTGAATTTAACACGATTTCTCTCTGATTATTATCCCGTGTGGGACAATTTATATCAAGTAATGGGAGTTACTTAAGAATTATATTCAGTTGCTTTTGATATAGGTGTTTACCTCGTAGCCAGTGTCTGAATATGACCCACTTCGGAATCCTTGCACTCAAACAGCAGCACAGGATCAACATCTTGCACTCAAATTATAATTTAACAGATGTACGACATCAAATCTTTCACGTAAACTCTCCCCACAGACGACTTAATTTTTGCTGTCACCTCGGGTACAAATTATATTTTTCCCCCAAAACAAAATTAATAATATAGGAGAACGTGAAGCGAATTCAATACTGGAGATCATACTAAAGTATTTTCCCCTTGGAGAACGTACATGAAGCGTTGGCTGGATGAGCTATGACGCAATAAAACGAGCACTTGAGACCGACCAAGCAGATCGTATAGACAAAACACGAATTAGGAGATACGTGACGGGTACGTTATAACGTCGCCTCAATATTATTATGGTGACAAGTTTCTCAAGAGACTTGTCACGCATATCTTAAGAGAAATGTGACGCGCACGTTAAGATAAAAGTGACGCGTGTATTATTAGTAGAGAGACGCTTATCTTACGTGAAATGTGACTTTTATGAGACGAGTGACGTCAAGGTAGCGCGTGTATTATGAGAAGAGTGGCGCGGATATTGTGAGGAAGAAGGATGTGTATATATATGTCATGAGTATGTTATATGAAGTGTGTCCAGTAGCTTATGAGATGTGCGGCGTGAATAATAAGCAATGAGTTACGCGTATATAAGCAAAGTTGACGCGGATATTTTTAAGAGTGTGACTCCGAAGTTAAATAAATAAATAATAAATATAATAATATAATATATATATATATATATATATATATATATATATATATATATATATATATATATATATATTTATGTATGAAAGAAGTATGCTATATACACTGCCATTCACTTGCAGGGTGGTCATGAATATGATACCTCATCTCCTACATATGGAGGTCCAAGTAAACCTGGTCTATCCCCTCTGTGTCTCAAGCTCTTCTGGTCTATCACGCAGTAAGGTCCGAGTGCTGGTATATATGACAAACGGTACATACACACGTGATTCCCTTCCCACTTCCGACTTGTCTGGGAAGGAGTCAGATGTGCTCCCATAACACCTGATAGTTCTCTGGGTATCTGAGACAAGCCAGATGGCAGATCGATACTTCTATCCGGGTCTCGCCCAGTCGGGAGATTCCCAAAGGCATCTCACGAAACACTGTGTCAAAACACCTCCTGAGGATGGACAGACGCTGGTAGCGTTTCTGTCGATATTCACGACGCCTCTCGGCACAGATACAGCATGCAAGCAGTCACTTTTGTTTTTATTTTTAATTCTGGCTTTCCAGGTCGCTTCTGTGCTGTGCTGTTAAATCTGGGCGTCAGTTGTGGTACACATTTGCTGCACTTTCTGCGTCGTCATATTGGGGGCGAACATCTGCCAATATGTAGAAACAACCCTAAATATCCATTTTTTTAATTTGACAATTTGCAATATATAATATGTAATAATTAAAAACGAATATTCATTTTAACACTCCCAGAGAAGTACATTTACTGAACATAATCTTTAGTTTTTTATCATATTAAGTCGATGAGCGTAGAATTAGCTTGATGGGTGAGTCCGTGGAGTGAGCGCTCAACAAACATTGCTGGGCTTGTGGAAAAATTTTAAGAGGATCAAGTATTTAACTCCTGGAGCTTGTTAATGTATTATATGTGTGTGTGTGTATAATGTATTATATATGTGTGTGTGTGTGTATAAGTGTTTACTTCAGAGTGCTTCTTTAATTAACAACCGCGAAGATTAAACAGGTCACCGAAGGTGAATTTATCCAAGGAGGAAGCAAGAGATTATACCTCGGAAATATAATATATATAATATATATATATATATATATATATATATATATATATATATATATATATTTATTCTTCGTTGCCTAATGATAGTCCCAACTTAACTAAACCAAATTTAACTACAAATAATCTTGCCTTATCTTACCTAATTGTTGCTAGCTTCACCAATATCCTGGAG